>JACEFZ010023079.1:275000-323405 GCA_014155875.1 Cepaea nemoralis | reverse complement strand
TAAAGGTTCACAATTAAAAAAAAAAAGCAAAAAAAAAGCCGAGGTTAAAAACCTTATTAAGACGGTGGACCGGTTTTTATCTGTGTTTTTTTTTTTGTTTTTGCGCTTGCTCGCTTTGAACTCAAGCGTACTAAACTTAGTATTTAGCGATATCTTTTCGCTAACAAACACTGGAGGGATATAATACTTCAATCTTAAATCTGTTAATCTGAAGATAATGTCATTCTTTATGTGCCGTAAGGATATGTCTTATGCTGTTATATGCAACATTGTCTATTACAGCTATGTGGGAGCCACGGTGGTGCAGTGGTTAGCCAGTTTGCCTGTAGGTCCGGAGTTGATGTGTTCGAGTCCCCCCGAAGGCTAATATCTTTGTATACTTTCCCTTGGCTTCCAATTTGATCCACCCTAAAATGGGTAGAAATAAATCCCCCCGCGGAGTAAATTCTGCTATTATTATTTTTACCACATCGTCCATTGAGTGCTGATTGTCTATAAATGATGCTTTTAGCACCATTACCCAATACGACTAAAAGCTTTCATGATGGTCCTTTATGTCTAATCACTTTTTGGGCTGGACACTAGTGTGCAGGTTGAAATCCAGATCATGTTCATTAGCTAGTGACATCACAGGATAGTATTGAGAAGAACAAAAAAAAAAAAAAATAAAGAAGATAATCAAAGAACAGGAATAAAATTCACGAGAAGAATACTCATATGTCAAGAATGAGCAAATCAAAAACGAAGAAATCAGGACTAAAGTGGGGGTTATAGCAGCGCTAGATTTTATCAGAAGGCAGCAAGTTAAATGGTTTGGCCGTGTAACTAGATTACCACTAGCAGTATACCACAACAAACATGATGTACAACCAAATGGAAGCAGAAGAAGAGGGCGGCCATGAAAACGATGGACAGAGGGAATAGCCGAGTCCATGGGAATCTCGATACAAAAAGCCCAAAAACGGGCACTCTCCCGCAGTTGATACGTCACCTCGACATCGCAAGGTACAAGTGGAACAAGATGAGATGAGATGGCAGGTATAGGTAGTCCCATTTCGAATTTTAATTGGGGTGTGAAGTGTTGGATCTTCATATAAGCTAGGCCACGGGAAAAATGCCATGAGCTGACAGTTCCATACACTGACGTTTTCCTTTCCATATAATTCTCAGAAAATTCTGGAAATAGTCTGTACCAATTTTTATGAGGCTGCACCGAAACCCCAGGCGTACTAAAGTGAACAAAAATCCTGTCCTTAATGGCGATGGAACCCCTTTTGCTGCCTTGGGGGAAGCGCACTAAACACTATACCTCGACGCTCTTGACTTAATTAGCATTGTAAGTAACACCATGCCGCCACATAACACACACACACACACACACACCCACACACACAACAACCACACCAACCAAAAGGCAAATGGTAAATTTAATTCTCTACAATATAAAACTTACAATACTATACTTATATCCATTTAAAATGAAACAATGTTGGAAATACGTCAAAATTGTTTAAAACCTAAAACAATTACCTGTCCTAGAGTTATATACTTATATATACAGCACTGAAGTTTAGGACATATCGTAGACATGGTCGAAAGATTAGAGGCCTAGCTCTTAAAATTCCGGGGCGCTTGAGTTGAGTTGAGTCAAAAACCACAAAATTGCACTCGGGGGCTTTTCCCCATAAGCATTCGTCCTCATTTCACAGCCACAAAGAGTTCCGTACTGATGGTGTCCTTTTCAATCTGATTATGTGTCCGTCTTACTTTAACCTCTGAGTTACAACTGTCGACCTGATCCTCTGACCACCCCTTGCTGCCGCATTCTTTCTAGACCACGATAATCTGTTCTGCTGCATTATTCACGTTCCCCCAGAAACCTTTACAACACCTACCTTACCATGCATCAAATCACTGCTTAAGAAGCGGCACCAGTCAATCTACCCGTTTGTTCATTCCAACCATACAAGTTACCTTGGGAACAGAACCAGCGAATGCTCACAACCCGCGACCTGTGAATCGATGCATGCTATTCTTCACGAAAACATGCCAATCTTGACCTTTGTCCGCATGCTTTGTAAATTAACTACAATCACAACATACTTATATCAGTTTGTTCTCCAACCACGGAAAGCTGCAGTCACCGCCTTCACCTTCATTGTCAGACTTCGGGTATGGTGACTTATGCTAAGCTCTCTTTTACTAAACGTTTTGGCAATTTTCTTTTGCTATGAACCCCGTACGATTATGGCGAGGTAGACGTTCAGCCCTTACACCAGCTTTGAAAACCCTTGACTTCCAGCTAAGAAAGCAAGACAAATGTACAGTTGCCTAAAAAATCAACCGGCAAGGTTCTGCCCCGACATGAAATATTTATTTCATTTTTTGTTATCCTCATTAGCTTTAAACATTTTATTTTAAGTATGTTCTTATTTTGCATACATTGGCACTTGTTTAGAATTAGATCGGGGAAACTGCGTTGTCTCGAGGGTATGGTGTCGGCGCCTCGAGAGCTGTGAATGGTCCCACGGGTTCTAAGCCCCGGTGGAGGACCGGGATCTTTTTCGCGTGGAACTTCTAGTAATAAAGTTTCCCCTGGTCTCTGGGTAGTGAGATCGGACGACCCGTGTGTATTGTTGCGCACGTAAAATATCCCTTGGCAGTTGGAAATCGAAAAAGAGTAGCCTAACGGCGACTGCCCGGGCAAAATTCGAGTTAAAAATCTACCCAAATTATTTCAGGATCCTCGCCGGTGCTACGGAGTTCGTGCACTGAGCTGAGTTTCTCCAGAACTCAGGTTTGAGTTAGGAGGAAGAACGGAGCACTTATGAGGTCTACACCGTGTGCAGTGATGTTGAACCATCGACTAAACTAAACTAAACTAAAATTTGATCATATTCCAGCAAATATAACCATATTCCGACTCGTTAGATCATAACTGCACAGTATCCACACTCTACTAATAAAAAATCAGATTCGCTGGCTGGTCATTTAAACTCGTATGCCAGATCCGGGGAAAGGGTTTAACCCGTCAACAAAAGCCCGTGGAAGTCGATGTGTCGGCCTAACGGCGCAGAACACAGCTCTGCTGTAAACAGGCAAACGCAGTCACGTCCGAAAAAAAACTCCGGATGAACGCAGAAAGAAGAAGAAAGTATGCCAGATCACGGCTCCCTAAACTAATTTTTTTCGGCGACTGGGTTGTGGTAAATGCTCCCAAGGGGGGCCGAGGAAACGCTTTAAAGACCATTTAAAATCTCACTGAAAGCTTTTGGAATTCATCTTGAAAACCCAGGAGACTGCTTCTAAACCGTAATTCGTGGCGTCATCATTACATAAGGGTGCAGTCACTGCGAAGCAACCAGGACTGGGAAGAGCTTTGGAGAAAGGCTGGATAGAAAAACCACTGCAGGAGATCCTCCTCCTGGGAACGTCAAGCATTCTTTGCCCACATTGTCAAGAACATTTCGAGGCAAAATAGGCCTTATCAGCATCCTAGAACTACGGCTCCATACTTTCAACCCCACTGGATGAAATGAATGGGCATCATCATTCTTGATGGACAAACAACAGAAAAATCATAATATGACATTATTATACATTTTATTCTTTTCAAACCAAATATTATAAAAATGAATGCCAGGTGTAAGTGATTTATTTAAAACTTAGTAAAAATATTCTTTTTTTTTTTCTGTCACGGGTTACAGTTTATTTACAAACAAAGAAACATAGATGGATAAGTATTATATTCATATGAAGGAAGGGTTATCTGCCTCTGCCCAAAAATTAACATTCCCATAACCGTGGCATAAAGGTCATCTCAAAATTTCTCATCCCCGTGAGGAAGACATGACTACGCAGGTAGGTGAAAGATTTGCAGTGACATAATAGGTTACAAGATTGCATTGTGTCAGCGATATTGTGTATTAAATTAGTCATAGCTAAAGATAGTTAAACGAATTTTAGGCGCTAAAGGTTCTTGTTCTACTTACTAAAGATGATGAGGGCATGACAGATGAAGGTCACATTCAGAAAGTTTACAGAATAAAATAAAGACTACTATATATTAATGTAGTTTCTTTGCTTGAAGTATGGTAGACTACTGTTGTTATTTTGTTTGAAGTATGGTAGAGTGCAACTGTTACTGTTGTTATTTTATTTGAAGTATTGTAGAGTACAATTGTTACTTTGGTTGAAGTGTAGTAGCGTACTGTCGGTACTTTGTTTGAAGTATGGTAGAGTATTGTCTGTTCATTGTTTGAAGTATGGTAGAGTATTGTTGTTATTTGGTTTGAAGGATAGTAGTGTTAGTTCACTGTTTAAAATAAGTTATACTACCGTCTCTTCACTGTTTGAAGTAGGGTAGAGTACTGATAATTCTTTGTTTGAAGTAGAATAACTACTGTCATTTATTTGTCTAAAATCATGGTTTATTTATTCCGAAACAGTTACTGTTGGATGATTATCCGCATTATTTGATGGAAGTCAAATGTATCAGAATTCCCTAAAACCAGAGTAATAATTCACAGCTATTGTTCTGCACACATAGACATAGAGGCAACAGATAGAGCCCAGAGACACAATAGACAACACACATACCAATAGCCTTAGTGTGGTCACATCGATTTCAAGTTTGCTGCGTCCAAATACCGACAGCGGTTGACAAAGGAACAAATGTAGTTCCACGCCGGCAAAATGATTCTTCTGCTCTTGATTCCCCAATGAAGCACAAGCTCTCAACCAAGTCATACCAAACCCTTCTATCATTTTCCTACCTCCTGCAGCTCCGCCCATGTCCTTCCCACATAATTAATCTGTGCCTCTAATTCTCTCTTGTGTGTTTTAGGTCTCTCTCTATTTCCTGTTCCATGCTGGTTCTAGAGAAAGGACTTTCAAGGTTCACCATTAGCAAGTTGACTCCACGTGTGTCCTGTCCAGCTTAAATTTATGTTTCTCACCTCTTAATTCGCTGGAATATGTTTACTTCTCTTTATAGGCCCCGCATTAGTGATTCCACAATGCCACTTAAGTCTATCGATTGTGCCAAGGCACCAGTTCATGAATGTTTGCAATTTATTAATAATTGATGCTCCATGCATCTCCAGGATCTTTACCCCACTTTTGATTCGTTGGAAGAACGCTGTTTGTCTCTTTCTTCTATTTGTATATAATACTATACTTTCATTTGTCTCTTTTAATAAATCGTTGTTAGTTACTCTGCCAGTCCATGATATTCGCAAATTTCATCTCTGGATTCACATCTCCTTAGCCTCCAAGCTCTTCTTAATTTGTTCTTTAACGTTTCATCATACACTGCAATGCAGCAAAACTGATTTGACTGTATAGTTAAATATTATGGTATTCTATTTAATGTTCTTTGACGTCCATAAACGTCCTAGTGCTATGAAGGTCCCTCTTACCGATTGTATTCATATTTTCTTCTTTATTATCGCACACTTCAGACATCAATATGAATAAACACAAAGAAAACAGCAAGCAACTTGAGCTTGTTGACATCTCTATAGAGTTTCTCCTCAAATGGAGCTTTTGTAGATCAAAATAATTCTGTCTGTTCCGCACATGATGAACACTACTGTAAGAATTGTTTAGCTGTCATTTTACCAGTTCCATAATAATATTAATCGGTATCTCTTATCGTTAGTTTATTAAACAAGTGGCATCTCAGCCTGTTGTGTCCTGTGTGACGTCTGACGATTGTAAATTGTTCTCTTCAGTGCAGTTGATAATATGCACAATCTTTCTGATGACCTGAACTCTTTCATTTCCACTTTGTTCCATAACTGCTTTTAGATAAATCTCATCATCATCATCATCATCATCATCATCATCATCATCATCATCATCATCATCATCATCATCATCATCATCATCATCATTATATGCCATGCTGATAAGCGTGGGCGGTCATATTTCGCCATCTCACTCGATCACCAGAGTCTTGGATCAGCTCGGTGTTCCTGTCCCGACCATGCCACGTGGATCAAGGCCAAGCCATCCAGGTATTCACTTCTCTGCCTTCCCCTTGTTCTCCTCCCCTCGATCTTGCCAGTTGTCACCAAGTTCTCCAATTTATTTCTTCTCATAACGTGACCACAAATTGTGACTGTTAACGTCTAATGTCTCTAATCAGTTTACGGTTTCAATTGTTTCTTTTAGGACTTGGTATTTATTTTTATGTCTGTCCATGGTATTCTTTGCATTTTCAGCAGAAATCACATTTCAATAGCCATCAGATGTTTTTCCAGCGTGTTTGCTCATTGTTCATGCTTCACATCCATTTAAAAGCACAGGTTCTAGGTAACACCTGAACACTCTTTTTCTCTTTGCAAATGACATCTTTTTCATTGGTCAGTATGTTTTTCATCTTGCAAAAGGCTGCCTACTCCATTGCGATTCCTGTTCTAATCTCTTCAAGGCATCTCCCATCCGATGATATGACGTTTCCGAGATAATTGTACCGATTCATTTGTTTAAGAATATTCTCATTTACTTGTATATTACATTGTGGTATTTCTTTCTTGCTAGTGACGATCATAATCTGTGATTTCTTACAATTAAATTCTAACCCTAACTGTTCACTGTGTGCAACAACCGCATCTACTAAATGTTGCAGATGCTGCTCATTGTCTGCAATCAATACTGTATCATCCACATATCTAATGTTACTTATCTTTCGTCCTCCGATAGGTTATGTCTGCATCAGTTTGATGTAGTTTCAAACCTTTTTTTTGACAGTCTACCAGCCTGTTCATTTCCAGATATATAACAAAGTAAGGAGATCCATTGTATAATAACCCTTTTGGATTTCTGGCATAATTCCGTTAGCCCGAAGGTCTGCTAGTTCTGCACTGTTTCCGATCTTCAGTATTGAAACAACTGACTTCGCATCTATACTGTGAACTGTTTGTTTTTCTGTATGTTCCTCTGTCAACAACATTTCTGCTGCATTTTTCAAGGGGTCTATCTCTTCTCTGATTTTACTTTAGGTGCCACTGACTGTGTCTTCATTCTTCACTTTTTTTTTTTTTTTTTAGTTTCAGGAGAATCCCTCTACCTCCATTTTCTTTTGAAGGTTTTTGCTCATCCATCTGTATATGCATAAATCCAGGCGCTCATTGGACTATACTTTTCATTGCATTGTAGTTTATGATTTCCTTTATTCTTTATAATTTATTCTACGTGTTCCTTTTCTCAATACCAGGTATGCTCTCTGTCATCGGATAGACACTGTTGTCTCCAAGCTGAGAATCTGTCTCAAGTGTTAATGGGTTGGCGTTTGATATACTGAGTATTGAATCTGTCCTAATCTTTGTGTTTGCAGATTCTACAAAGTTGTTTCACGATCATATAACCTCTGATACATTGTGTGGTCTGTCAGTTTTTACATTGTTGTGCTTGTTGCTGAGCTTGCTATATCTTCTATCTTGCTTAGATAGTAGACATGTGATATTTTCCAGTTAATTAATATCCATATTTCTTGATTTTTGACTTTGACTATTTTGTTAAATTGTGACATAGCTCTTGGTGTCAATGCTGTAATATCGTACTCAAGGACTGGCCTCTTTATTCTTATCTTAAAATCGTTATCTGTTCCCCAATTTTAGTTTGCATCAAGGCCAGCTAAACACAGCAAAGAAATCGCGTCGTCATTGTCTTCCACCTGAACCAACAACCAGTAACAAGTTAATTGCATATCCTTTACAGGACGTAGCTGTCAACTCCAGCATTTTTTTGGGGCTGTTTGTTACCTTTGTGACAAGCTTACGTTCAGTAGCTTGCCATTGCTTTCCGAACGACCAGCTCCCATACCATTTTGATTAAAAACAACTAATTCAAATCTGTCTGCTGCCAAATCGCTCGCAGCTGTTTTGCGAATGCGGTATGCTGGATTACGAACTGCGTCCGCAACACCTTCGCCACATGGACATAATTCGTACCCAGCCATTTAAACAGCACCACAAGTATAAGATAAACAGAGCAGAGTCCACATTTTTTTTATAGAAGTTAAAATGAAAAAAATGTAAGCAAGCGTGGTGGTGTAACGGTCAGGACAATACGTTGATAATGACATGAGCACGGTTGGACAAGGGTTCGATGCCAGCTCTCGTCGATCGCTAAAGAAAGGAAACACTGGCCACTTATTTCTCCGTGCACTTTGTCCTACACAAATATTATGTCTTCACACTTTCCATTCCCACAACAGGTTTCTGCTGAGAGACTTTCTTTGTGTTAAGACAAATGAGTACAAACCTATGTCTTGACAACACAAAGTGACACCCTGTCACCTCGTAATTTACGCGCAAGGGTTGTCGAGAACATACACTTGTGGTCATGTACCTCGTATGAACAGGAATGACGTCAACGAACGCGGCCATCTTGTTGTAGAAAGAAATGAGTTGCAAACAACAACCTTGATTTCACATTCAAAACATTAAAAAAATGTGCAGAAGAGCATAATGACTACACCCTGAGCATGCCTGCACGGTATGTACTATTATTGTTGTATTATACATTCTTTAATTCCACCAACTTACTTAATTTCTCGTTTCAGCAGCTAAAGTGGCCAGGTTTTGACGTCAAAGAGAGCAAAGTTTAAAAAAAAAGAAGAAGATATTTGTGAAAACTCAAGACATCTCATAGTACATTTAGGACAAGTGCGTTCTAAGTAATGCACCTGTTGTTGACTTATACAAACTGTCATTGTTCATTATTGTTTTATTTTATTACCCACATTGTTCGGTATCTGTGTTGTTAATATTAACTTGGTTATGTTGAGTGGATTGTGTTTATCTCGCTTTATTGGTGGATAGGCTAGGTTGATTAAAGGTGTTCTGCTTTACTCTTGCTGCTGGTGATGGCTGGGTTGATTAGAGTATAGATGATTAATTATTTGCATCCCTAATTATGTGTGTTGACAGGCTCGAGCAGATTTTAAATGTTGAACTTACTTCAGTCTCTTTGTTTACTATTTCCACCTGTGTTTGGTCACATCCCATGGTAAGAAAAAGCACGAGAGAGAGAGAGAGAGAGAGAGAGAGAGAGAGAGAAGACGAGGAGAGAGAGAGAGAGAGAGAGAGAGAGAGAGAGAGAGAGAGAGAGAGAGAGAGAGAGAGAGCAAGAAGCCAATATACTGGGAGAAAAGATGATGTGACAGATTAAGAAATAATTTATAAAACACACATCTATCAAGGCAGACACAAACTGCATTAAAGATAGCGTTATAATACAGACAGCTCTTGGATGGACACCTCAGGAAACTTTACAACCAACCCAAGGACTAAAACACTTGATGATGATGATGATGATGATGATGATGATGATGATGATGATGATGATGATGATGATGATGATGATGATGATGATGACAATGATTGCAGTTTGCTGGCTCTGGATGAATAGACTATAGTTAACTTTCTTTACTCCTGTTACGATGAGTCATGAATGTGATTACAGTTAAGCTTATTTTATTTAGGATTAAAACTACCGTTTCAATTACATTTGTGTTATATTAAATCCATGTAGGAATTTCCGATAATGTGTTGTAGTACAACCCGGCGCTGTGGGTTATAGGCAGTGAACACGTTTCCCGGGCATACCAAGTCAAGGGTTCAAAATCAGAGGTGATAATTTGGAAGCAGACTGCCTTGCGTTGATTTCGATGGTGTAGGCGTTTAGAAAGCAATGGCAAACTGCTGAACGTGATAACAATACCAAGTAAATCACAAACAACCAAAAACATGAATGATATGGTTGATTGCGACGTCCTGTAAAGGACATTCAACTCACTTTATTATAGTAAAAAGACAGTCATTCTTTACCTGAAGCATCAGTATTGCTGACAAATATAACTAATAGATATACGGGCAAACTGACACGACTGAGATTACAATCACTTACTAATACCTCTGCATTAAAGCAATCTATACAGTCTATTCTTTCTTTTTTTTTTTTTTTTTGCCTTTCAAAATTGAGCTAGTCACTTGTATAGCCTCTTTGATATTCCTGTGTGTGTTTTATATATTATTAATTAGTCATGTTGTCATGTATTTTGCACATATCCCGTGTGCCTATAAAGCATTTGAATAACGAAGACACAAACAATAGTGTGTACGATTTATTGCCAGGCATATTTCGCTGCATCTCGTCAGGTACATACTGCAGACGTCACACAACGTAGAGTAAAATAACTAGATACATCGTTCAAGCTGAAATATACACATGTTCTCACAGTAATATTAATTGTTTACCATGGTAATTTTAATTATAAAGCATTTGTTGTTTGTTGATGCTGTTGTTCTTATTTGTGGCGTAGTTGTTCTTGTTATTATTCAAGATTAACATACTTAGTGATGTATGAATTAAAAATGGTATGATAGGAGCGAGTTAAAAAGGGCAGAATGTTACACGGACCTGTGTGCCCAATTCTTAATCTTTTGAAAATAGTGTTCTTTCTCTCGTGCCTTCTATTTATTGAAATGCATACTTGTATGCCATGGATATTCCGTAACTTTCTACAAAAAAGAAAGGATTCAGAAACCATACGGCTTCGCGTGTTTCTTCAAAAGTTTTCGGACCCAGAACCAGTTTAGAGCACTATTTATGTCAACAACTCAACTGACAGGCCATCATCGGATACTTCTCCCACACCAATACAAGAAAACTTGCAAGTCGTGTGCGAGGAAAATCAATGGTACTTTTATTGAGGTTGGCTCGCTACACGCAGTGAACAGTCGCTATTGAAACACACCCACATAAAGCCCCAGTATTATCTATCACGAGCTGCTATCCCCTATGCTAACTTTCTACACAAATAAACACAAGAAACCCCATCGCTACTCTAACGAATTTGAAACACTAAAAGTCCTGTCCCCCCCCTTTCCCAAAATTTCTTTCATTCCGTGGTCACAAAACACGTAGATTGACCTTCCCCTTGGTGCGTTTTTACCTCCAGGGGCCGCTTGTTTGGAAACGGGGGAAACTTTGATGTATACTAAAACCCCCTCTGTGGCTACCACGAGGCGTGATGTTATCGTGATTGGTGCTAACCCCCTCTGAACATCCCCCTGCGTGTTCATGGGGGAAGGGTTTAAACCCCCTCTCCCTTTAAAACCCTCATCCCCCTGCCCTTACCTCGGGCCCCGGGGAAACCCCTTTCCTGGCCTCTTTAAAAAATTCACTCCCTCTTCCTGGCGGAGGGGATGGGGTCAAGTTTTTTTGACACACACCCGCCCCCCCCGTCCCGTGTTGCGCCCATCAACTTTCACTCTTTGGTTGTGACGAAAGGGGTTTTTCTAAAAAATTAGGGGGTCTCAAATTTTTTTTTCAAAGACTCTAGAAAAACCTGGTTTTGGGAAACTCTAACAGACTTCTACTGACTTTTTGTCCCAGTGTACAAAACTTTATTTGGGTTTAGTGGCAATCGCCACAAACTTGCCCGGGTTTGGGGGTGACCCCCTTTCCCTAAATTTGCTTTATTTTTATTTTATTAGAGGTTTTGCCCTAAACCCGGGACCGTTGCCCTTATAAGCCCCTCCCCCTCACATAGAAAATTTAATTTCTACCCATACAAAGTTTTACTTTCTTAGGGTCAAACCCCATGAATTGCTTCCCTTTTCCCCCATATAATATTTAACAACCTTATACAAGGGGTTTGGGGCGGGCAGGCTTTACCTCCCCGCTTCCGCGTTTTAAAGTATTATTCACTGTTAATTAGGGTTTTCGTTGTCTATTATTCCCCTACCCAAGTTATCTCCCCCTTTTATCAGAAAAAAAATGTTGTAATTTTTTAAAGGGGTTTTTTTTTTTGGTTTTTTTGTGTGTTTGGATGTAAATTTAAACTACTAATCTAACCCTTTTAACCTATGGGTTTTTAAACCCCCTTTTGTGTATGTAGTTTGTTTGTTTTTTTAAATTTTCAAAATTTGGGTTTAAATTTTGGGCCCCCAAAAAGGTGTATAACACTTTAATTCCCGGGCTACATTCCCTTTTTTAAAAAACTCAAAAAACTGTAATCTAAGTTTTTTAAAAATATTACAGACAACACTTCCCCACTAAACACATTTTTTACTAATGAAAAAACCAAAATTAACACAGCCCAAAAATTTTTAAAGTCGAGCCAGACAGCAGAAGAATTCGCCCGACTGAAAGCCCCTCTCTCCCCTCTATTTTCCCCCTTTGCCCCCCGCTTTTTACACTTCTGTCCCCCACTCCCCTTTTAAACCCCTTTAAATTTTGTCCCCACATCTTTTATCCTTCCCCACTAATTCTTCCCATTAATTAAAAACCTTGGAGTGAAAACTGTACAGGTTTTGGGTCAGTTTTTAGAAAATTGACTCAATGAAGGGGTGGGGAAAATCGCTGCACAGTCATGTAAATTTTCAATTTTTTTGTAAAATTGACCCAGAAAGGGGTTTATGGGGGTTAAACCCCCCTTTGGCCCCAATCCGTTTTTTATTTCTAACTAAAACTCTATATTCCTTTAAAATACTAAAAACTAATTTTTATAACTAAGTATTTTAAGTGTTACCTGAATTTTTTTAAATTTTTATTTTTTAAATTTTATAATTGGGTTATATTCTTCTTATTTTTTTCTAATCCCAAGGGATGTAAACTTCCCCTAAATTTTAAAGTAAATTTTTGTTTTGGGTTTGAGTTATGTCCCTTAAAAAATGGATGATGTGAAAAAAATTTATGAAATTTTCTAAATACTAAAGCAAATAAATTTTTTAAATGCACAAAGGAATTCTATGAGTGAAAATTCTTAATTTTAAAAAAGGTGTAAATTGGAAAGTAAAGTTACCTTATCTACTCTTTTTTTTTTATTATGAAAGTCCCCAAAAAATTATACTAATAAATGGTAGTATTTGAAAATATGGTATGGTTTTATTAAGATGGAATAAACTAAACTAAAATGAAGCTAAGTTAAATATAACAATCTAAATGGTACTATTCATATCATAAATTTAATTTAACTTGTAATTGCCTATTCTTATGTCTAAACTAATATTTTAATTTAATTTTACGGTAAGTAAATGGGTTAATTACTGTACTCTACTACACTATTAAAATAAATGAAAACTATTATATTTCTTAACCTACCTCTATTTTATCACTATCTTAAAATATTATATTACATATCACATTAAGTTTATATACATAGTATTCAGTTTCCACAGGTTAGTAGTTGCCTTCATGTATGTACAATGGTTGTATAGGCATAATCTATCTACACACTTTGCCTGGGTATCTGAAATACCTTGCACAGTCATCATAGTGTTCTATTGGTAGTGCACGTGTAGAGATCGCTGGTGTCGTAGCTCAGTCTTTTCGTGTCTGTAATTAAGCACTGTTCTGACACTGTTTTCTGCGCTTCACACAAATGATACACCGGAATGGAGCTTAGTTGGTAATGAGCTGTCCTATTTCACACGGTGATATCTACGTTTTGCAGCACAGTTCTTCACTTGATGTCTACGGACACATGATAGTTCATTGTTTTTGGTACATGATTAAGCACATAATGTCGAGGTGTATGTAACCTATTCTACATAGAATAATATAATATATTCATGTACTAACTATCACTCTACATTTATATGTGGGATTTCAGGTATTTCTACCCCAGATGGTCTACTAAGGGTATCAGCCAGAATGTTGTCCTTCCCCTTGATATGTTCTATACTAAATGTATAGTTTTGCAAAATAAGAGACCACCTGTATATCCGGTCATTTCGATGCACACCACTCTGGATGACCGTGATGGGAGAATTGTCGGTCTGGACAATGAAGTGCACACCCGCCAGAAATCGATGGAGCTTTCTCACCGCATAGATGACGCTTAGGGCCCTCCAACTCTGATATGGAATATCTGGACTCGGCAGGTGTGATCTTACGGCTCACGTAGCAAATCGGATGGAAGATGCCCTCATAGAATTGGCCTAGTACTGCAGCGATGGAGATCCTGCTGGCATCTGTCCTAAGATAATAAACGAGCCTAGGGTTAGGCAAGCGGAGGATTGGAACATTACTAAAAAGAATTTTCAATTTTGACAATGCAGAAATTAATAATGCATCTTTCACATCCAATTTTACAGATGCTTTTAAAACATTGGAAAAAACACTTGTAATTTCCGCTAAATTTGGAATAAATTTACTATAGTAATTTACTAATCCTAAAAGGCTTCTGACCTGTTTTTTAGTGGTAGGAATGGTCAGATTCATAATTTTTGTAATAATCCTATTGTCAGTCTTCAGTTGACATTGAGAAATGACATGACCCAAAAATTCAATTTCTTTTAGGCCTAATTCAACTCTGCTCGGTTTGACAGTGAGACCGAAGAGTCGCACTCTGTCACAGACATGTCTTCGTTTCAGTCAGTGTGTTGTCCAGTCATCAGTATTCTGTTATATTCAATTGTATTATGTAAATTCATTAAATGTATGCATCTTGTCGGATTTGCCAGTCCCGCTAACTAGTGTAATTGCGCTATGTATGTCTGTCGTCTTATTATTAGGTGTGGGTGCACTGTGTTTGTCTGTCTCTATCCCTGTTTCTTGTCGTGAAAAGTAAGGTTTCAACCTGTTGACATGGAATATCTTTAAGTGTCAGTTTATTGACATTTCATAGTCAGCATTTGAAAATTCACGTGCCACATTGAATGGTCCTTGCCATTTCGTTTGTTTGGAAGTAACGGAAGTATGTCTTGATCTGGTTTGTTCTTGTACCCCTGTTTGTGTATTGATGGTAGATTTGACCCTCCCTCTCAATGGCCTAGAAGCCAGAGTAGAATGTTGTACTTCAGCTGTAGGATGTCTACTCTTAAACTTATGTACTAATTGTTTACAGACATTACCAGAAAATACATTACGACAAAATAATTTTATATCATTGGCAAAACCTGGCATGGTATTGTTGTATGCAAGATGACCAGCACACGGTGATTGATGTGCACTCTTTAGCACAGTTAGACGGTGTTTTTCAGGTAACCCCGTTTGCTGATTCTCATGGTTACTAGTTGTATGATATCTAGATAACATGCCATTATTAAGTCTACAGAACTCTAGATGCATTTTTGGTCACTTTGGCCCTTTCTTTCAATAATTTTAAATATGGAGACACACTAGAATCAGCTTTCTGTTGTTCTATAAATTTCTGTCTGTTGGTTTCATCTGTTCTAGTTGGAGAAAGCAACAGTAGTTTCTTATCTTGTAGTGTGTCTTGCTGTTTCAAAGTGTCTGCTCTGGTTGTTGCATTAGCTGCATTTAATTTCTCCCATGCAACTATTTCATCACTAGTACACTGTTTCAGTTGAGGTAAGCACCCCAAAATTAAATCCGTACAAGGGTTGTTAAGTATTGCACAAGTAAAGGTACCGGAAAGAAAAGGAGAATCAATACGGGCTTTTGCCAAAGGGTAAATTTCAACGTTACCCGAAAAGGTTCGACATTTAACAGTGTCACCTGTGTAATCACCCGGACTCACTAGTTCTTTCCGAAGACCAATAAGGGTGCTGCCGCTATCCAGCAAACATTGGCATGGTACATCATTGACCATTGCATTGTGGAACACCAAACTGCCTCTGGAGGCTAATGCTGCATTTACATTCTCGGATGAGAATGGTACTGTATGTCCACATTCTAGTTTTCCGTCTGCATGGAATTGGTGACATCGTTCACAGCTGTCAAAGCTTAACATATCGTTTGCACCACACACATCTTCTGCTTGGTTAGTAGGTAAGTCACTTTCAACCTCACACTCATTCTCACTACCACTATCTGAAGAGGTGTCAATCAAGATAGCATTGTTAGCTTTCATACGTTGGCGGCCAAGGCACTTATTAGAATAATGGCCATAGCTGGAACAAAAAAAACATTTGATTGCACGCCTGTATGCAGATCTTTTATTTTGCTGCTTCTTGATAACATTTTCAAGATGCGCCGGATAATTCGGCGATTTGTCGCACATAGAATAAGTGTCGTGCATAAGTTGACAATACATGCATTTAGACACTTTTCTGTCTTTCTTGTCATACTTCTGAAAAGGTTTTTTGTTACTCTGATAGTTTTTTGGTTGGTCTTTCACAAAGGAAACTATCTCAGAGTCATTTGAAGTTTTAAAGATATCTCTGTTAGAAGAAAAATATGCTGAGCCTTTCTTTTCGAACTGCTCGATGTTCTCAATGTCTGACTGCTTGCAAAAACTTAGCAAAAGGAGAAGGTATAGGTAGATATAACCTTGTCCATAGCTATTAGGTTTTTTAATCTATCAAAGTCTTTACCTATGTTAGCTGCTTTAAGCCACCTGTTTAGTACACTCTGTACATTTGAAAAATAATCAATGAAGGTTTCACTAGGTTTAGGTTTTAGATTTGAGAACTGAACCTGATACCCAGGGGCATCAAGTAAAAAGTGCTGCATAATCCTGTCATGGTGGTATTGATAGTTAGATCTAAGGTCAATTGGAATAGATTCTATTACTTTAAGGGGCTCACCACTCAGATTCTTCATATAAATAGGAGCCCACATCTCTAAAGGAACTTGGTGATATTTAAATTGATACTCTACATTCTCTGTCCAGGCTGATATGGAAGTCTCTTTACAATATGGTTTGATAATATTTTTGTATTTGTTGAACTTATTTTCCTCTTGTTGACTTCTTAATTTAGTGGCAGAGATTTCTGCGTGTGAGTCTACATCCATGCTTTTCATCTTTAATTGTGTCTCTGATTCTACTTGAATTTGTTTCTCTTTAACTCTTGCCATTTCATCTATCTCTTTTTGTTTTAGATCTAATTCCTTTTGCTTTAGTTCTAATTCTTTTTGTTTTATCTCCTTATCATGTTCTAATTCTTTTTGTTTTATCTCCTTATCATGTTCTAATTCTTTATTTTTAATTTCTATTTCTTTTTGTTTATTTATCTCAGCTAGTTCTTTTTGGTGTTGTCTTTCTTGTGCGCGTTCGTCTCTCTCCGCATCTTTTGCTTCTTTAAATTTCTTATCAGCATATTCTTCTAAGTCTTTTCCTGTATATTGTAACTCTTTACCTGTTTTTATAAAATCTGATAAAGTAGCCATGCTGTTTAGTACTTTAGCTAGCGTTGATCTGGACTACTTTGTTTATTTAGCTATGTCTCTATGATGTTTTCTATTTGTTCCTTGTTAAGGAATATTAATTTTATTTCCAGTTTATATGCTGCACAAAATTTCAATGTTGGAAAATCAGAGCACAAAAATATGATAGTGTATCACAAGCTGAAAAAGAGATGCACTATTAATCACAATGCATGCCAAAAATATAGGTATACTCAACTTAATGTTCCCGAGAATCAGGGAACGGAACTCCGTTGACACAGGTCACCTTGTTTGGTACCTTAGGGTGGAGACACGTTTCCTACGTAGGACACTATATTTGGCACACCGGCGTATGTACTCAGCTGTTGTTTGCCCTCTGATATATAGGGCAATAGTAAACACGCCCACTGCACGATATGATTTACCCGACAACTAAGGACAATGACTTAGACAATGACAGACTCACGAACAACTAGAACATGTATTAATTAAATGTAATGTCACTGTCCTGTCTTTGTTCTAAACAGTAATTGCCTTTCGTTACTAACCTAGTTAATTTCTGTAAGCGTTGTGCAGCCAAGTCTCGTATGCTTGACCGAAAATAGTTCCATCGTGACGATCAACAAAGAGAAAATAGATCCAAAAATATGAATAACTGCTTTTAAATAAATATAAATAACATAATAATGTTTAAATAAATAAATATATTCATTTAGTAATTCAAATAAACAAATAATAAATAATATAAAGCACAGATTCAGGCGAGCCGCCGCTAAGCGATCTTGTAAACACTCGACTGCTTTATGCTAATGACGCCGAACAACTGTTTGTCAATCAATCTACGTCACAGCCGCAGCGCTATTTTTAGTTCTCAAAAATCGATATTGTCGGCTGACAGCGTATCGCTCCGCTCTGAATCATGTTTGGTGCTTATTCAAGAATAAATTGGTAAATATATAAATCAATATAAGAAAATAAGAATATTAATACTTACAGCTTTGAAGAATACATGATTTCAATAAATAAACATTTCATAAACACAATTAAACACTATTTCGTCACGATAGGCACATTTCTAGCCTGCACATTGTTCTTGTCTGCACAAATTACCGTTACTACAAAAATTAAACCCTAGTCTGGAGCCCGTGGATGAGTGGATTAGCTTGGCTCTTTCGTCCAAGCACCACTTCTTGACACCACAATTATCCTTGGCTGTGGGTATTAGCTTGGCTCTTTCGTCCAAGCACCACTTCTTGACACCACAATTATCCTTGCCTGTCAACAACTCAACTGACAGGCATCATCGGATACTTCTCCCACACCAATACAAGAAAACTTGCAAGTCGTGTGCGAGGAAAATCAATGGTACATTTTATTGCCGTTGGCTCGCTACACGCAGTGAACAGTCGCTATTGAAACACACCACATAAAGCCCCAGTATTATCTATCACGAGCTGCTATCCCCTATGCTAACTTTCTACACAAATAAACACAAGAAACCCTATCGCTACTCTAACGAAGTGTACACTACAAGTCCTGTCCTCCCGTCTGACAATCTTTCATTCCGTGGTCACACACCACGTAGATTGACCTTCACCTTGGTGCGTGTTACCTCACATGGCACGCTGATGGCAGACGTGGTACGTTGAGTGTATACTCAACTCCTCTGTGGCTACCACGAGGCGTGATGTTATCGTGATTAGAGTGCTAACTCTCTGAACATCGCCTGCGTGTCTCATGAGGGAATGGTTAACCCATCTCCCATTACCTCATCACCCCTGCCCTTACCTCGGGCACCGTATCACCTCCTGGCCTCTTTAAGATTGACTGCTCTTCCTGGCGGAGGGGATGCGGTCAAGTCTTTGACAATTTACATGATAATTTATGTTTCTACGAAACCCGATGGCGTCATACTATGACCTTATTTTTGGGTAGCGGATATTTTGCCTAGTCTCTTCGAATAAAGTTAAAAATGGAAGAAAATAACGGGCGTACAGCCGCTGATCTGGTGAGATTTCAAACTGAAAAACCAAAAACCTACTCGCAACAAAATATTGATAACATGCGTAGACTCTGGTAGCGGGCATGTTCGGTTGCCGCTAGGGAGCTATGGTGATGATGTCATGAGCGTGGGTTCGACGCCTGCATTCGTCGTCCGCTAAGTGAGGGGAAAACTAACCTGTTATTCCTC
The DNA here is from genome assembly GCA_014155875.1 of Cepaea nemoralis. NCBI lineage: Eukaryota > Metazoa > Mollusca > Gastropoda > Stylommatophora > Helicidae > Cepaea > Cepaea nemoralis. The sequence goes on along the minus strand of JACEFZ010023079.1, from coordinate 304,123 downwards.
GAGCATTCGGTTCTATATAATATGATGGTCCTAGCACGTCACAGACCAATAGCAGGATCTTGCTTCCAGATTACACAGGAAATCAATTGGGAAACCCTTTGAGGCCATTAAGACAGTTCACAAATTAACACACATAGTATTGTTTGGCGCTCATAGAAGGAGAAGAAGGAAGTGGAAATTAGAGGACGCACTAGATAACACACAATTTGAAAGCTATAGTTACCGACCTGGATTCGAACATGCCACTTCCAAATGACGACGGCGCGTCGCTGCAGTAACAAGTGTACTTCGACGCATAAACAATCTAGACACTCCCTAAAACCATGTCTTCATTAGCCAGGAATATCATACTGATGAACCTACCACTATGTAATACGAATAGAATTCGTATCAAACCACTGAGATAGCGCCATAGGTCTCATGATTTTATATTAAACCAGCATAGGTCAAATAAGAAACATACAAACACATCGAACTTTAATGCTGTGTCCAGTACATTCACAAACATTTAAAGAAGATTGTTTTCTTTCGTTGTTTGAGATTTGAGGTTTGAAGACTGCGCACAACCCACAACTGGCAACGCTGATCGTATTCCTGCATGAACCTTGGGCCTTGTTTAAAGATTTAAAGATCTAAATTTAAAGAAGAGAAATGATTGGTCGGTTCCAATGATGTTGTACACGCATTACACAGGGAATCAATTGGGAAACCCTTTGAGGCCAATAGGACAGTTCATAAATAAACACAGATGGTATTTTTTGGCGCTACTAGAAGGAATTTGCGTGCGCGTGTCTGTTTGTGGTGATTCTGATGATTATTACATACACACTGAGCTTATCGCCGCTGGTGTGGGCATTCCATCAAAGACATGACAGTCTTTAATGTGATCTGAATAAATAACTGTGAACGTATTTCTCATGCTTTTCAATAGACTTAAGTGTTCCTCGGGAAATGGTATTTTGACCAGCCAATCGTGACTTCTTTAAATGCCCGTAATATGCTAGAAGGAGTTACTGACGCAGTTCGTAATCCAGCATGCCGCGTTCGAGACACTGCTGTGTTTTTTTTTAAATGAATTGGTATGGGTGCCGGTCGTTCAGAAAGAAATGGCAAACTACTGAACGCAAACTTGCCCAGGAATCACGAACAGCCAAAAATTAGTGGGGTTGACTGCTACGTTCGTAAAGGATATGCAACTAACTTTGTTTTAATATGCTAGACTATGTAGCAAGGTCTACAAGGTGTGGACTGCGCCTGGCCCTGCAGCCAGCAGGGTTACGATCCACTAGCCTCTCCCATGAGGGGTGAAAAGTGAAAATTAGTAACCTGCCGATGACCCACAGACTACACAATTCAACCCCACCTCCACGTCATGTAGACTGGGAAATCATGACCGCGAGGTCGTGGGCTAAAGGGACTATGGCTCGCTATAGGTGATGGACTCCCTATGGTCAGATATTTGTCCTAAAGCTGCGACTGGCCTAGCAAGCCGGCAGGAGATCTTCATACTGTTTGTAGAAAAACTAAGAAGTATAAACAGACTGACCCAAATGGATATAGCCCCGGCAATGTTAATGGACTACGAGATAGATCAGCGATTCAAAAAATAGACACAATGAACGTCTGCGGTTTTAATAGTAAAGAAGAACAACTTACGGAAATAATGGATGAGAGGGAAATTGGGGTGAGTTCGTATATAACAAAAGCGAAATTGTAAAACGAAGTAAGCTGCAGCTGAATATGCATGTCTACAATAATTTCTCTTCGTTCTTACTGTTCTTTTGTTTGAATTACGAAACACCACTGTCAACAACTGATGTGTCAGGCATCATCGGATTACTTCTCCCACACCACACAAGAAACTTGCAAGTCGTGTGAGAGGAAATAAATGGTACATTTTATTGCCGTTGGCTCTTTACAATTACAAAACAGTCGCTATCAAATCACACACAAAGCCACAGAATTGCCTATCACTAGTTTCCTAACCCTATTGCTAATCTCTATCTATTTGGCTACACAAAAACTCCTATCGACACTAAAACGATCTGCTCTCTACGAAGTCAGTCCCCAGTCTGACTTTTCCTACACGCGTGACTACACAGCACGCGGAAGGACCTTGATGCGTCCTTCGGCTTTTTGCGTGCCGTTACAATCAGCACGCTTGTAGCAGCCGTTCTCCTATTGAGTGGCACTCTTCTCTGTGGCAATCACGTAGGCGTGATTCTGTCGTGACCAGAGTACTAACTAACTGGTCGTTGCCTCCGTGTCTCATGAGAGAGCTAGTTAATAGTCCCCCATTCTATCATCTACCCTGCCCTTATATCGGGGCACTGTATTACCTCTAATCTACTTGAGGTTGACCACTCTTCCCGGTGGTCTTCTATCTTGAGGCATACCCCCTGCCTTTATATTCCAGTCTTTGACAACCACACTTCTAAAGAACATCGTAGTAATCTTACCTGCACTTTTAAGGTATCGTTATAGAGTTTTTCGCAAGTGTATACTTGTAATATGATACGTAAATAATTGTGTGAACACCTCATGCAAATTCTGTCAAAAAACTGTCATTTTACTACCTATAGTACCTTGCAGTGTAGGGCAGGCGGGTCTTGAGCCTGTGGAATTAAACACCCGTGGCTAGTGCAGTGGCAGCGAACTGTGCAGGCTAGGAGAGGAAAAACCCCGCACCTTACCGAGGATTCGAACACGGGTCTCCCGAAGGAGAACCAGGGGTTCTTAGCCACTCGGCCAGCCGCTCCTCATGAGAGCCCGATAATAACATGACATTGATGCATTTTCGTTGTGGACATCAAATATAACGCAAATATTCATTTTATGAATATAAAAATTATTGTTTTCAGACAAACTAGAATCAACTCTGGAAATAAGATATACTATGCACTACAACATCTACTAAAATCAAAGGCGCTATCTCGTAACACCAAAATCACAATATACAAAACACTGATCAGACCAGTTGTGCTGTATGGCTCTGAAACCTGTAGTACAACGAAAAGAGACGAAGCCTTGTTACAAACCTTTGAGAACACAATTTTAAGACGCATCTTTGGACCCATTAGGGATACACAAAGTGGAGAGTGGAAAAGAAGAAGTAACAAAGACATTTATGATCTGTTTAAGTCCCCGCTAATCACTGGTATCATGAAGGCAAATAGACTACAATGGCTGGGGCATATAGAAAGAATGGAAGATAATAGGGAAACAAAACTCGCTTACACTCAGGAAATAAATGACCGCAGACCCAGAAGGCGGTGGAGAGATAATACATGTACAGACTTACAAGCACTTGGAATCAATGACTGGCAAGAGAAGGTCCACCAGAGAGACGAATGGAGACGGATTGTATTTGCAGCAAAGAACCTCAATGACTCGGAACGCTGAAGAAGAAGAAGAAGAAGTAGAAGAAGAAGAAGAAGAAGAAGAAGAAGAAGAAGAAGAAGAAGAAGAAGAAGAAGAAGAAGAAGAAGAAGAAGAAGAAGAAGAAGAAGAAGAAGAAGAAGAAGAAGAAGAAGAAGAAGAAAAAGAAGAAGAAGAAGAAGAAGAAGAAGAAGAAGAAGAAGAAGAAGAAGAAGAAGAAGAAGAAGAAGAAGAAGAAGAAGAAGAAGAAGAAGAAGATTGTTTTCAGACGTTAAATTCTATCACTTGTGAGTAATGTACACTTCATGTATGGCTTGAAACACATAGATTAATACAGACAGGCAGGCAGGCAGGTAGGTACATAAACTAAAATACTAAAATACATTGCTAAACTTGTTTCCTAGTCTCCGGCTCTGTGGCGAAGGTGTTCAGGACGCAATTCGTTATCCCGCATACCGCGTTCGAAACACAGCCGCTGGCGATTTGGCAGCAGACCGCCTAGTGTTGGTTTTCATACAATGGTATGAGTTCCGGTCTTTAAGAAAGCAATGGAAAACCACTGAACGTAAATATGCCAAGAAATCACAAACAGCATTAAAAAAAAAAAAGGTTGGGTTGACTGAGACGTCCTGTAAGGGATATGTAACTAAATTGTGTTTTTAGTTATATGTTTACAAAATGCCGGAACTGCAAAGTACTGTGTGCTGCAAAGGATATGCAGCATTTTGAATAGCCAGAACGATAAAGCTGTCATTCACCTCTCACCTCTGTGGGTTATTAACCTCCATCTTATTTACATCTTGATGCATCAGGCGGTGTGCAGTAAACTGAAATTAATCACAATTTACATCAGGGCACGAACCTGCTGATTAGAGAAGATAACACACGATGGCGCAAGGCTTGCACGGAAAAATTACGTGGTGTGAATTATGTTATGTTGGGTTATTCTGTCCCAAGAATTGGAATGAAGCTTTAAACATATCCCCTAAGTGTACATCTAGCATCATAGTTTAATTTTAGAATATGAAATGGTAGTTTTCCACTTGCCTTCCACGTCTACATAATACGAGTACACTTCTTTAGTTATTATAATGAGGTATTCAAAAAAGGTTTATTGAATCTCTTTTACAGGACGTCGTATTCAACCCCAGCTTTTTTTCTTTTGGCTGTTTGTGATTTACTAAGCAAATTTTACGCTCATTAGTTTGCTTTCATGGTGTCCAGCCTGAACTGTTTCCTAGGTAACATCTGCCGTTCGTTGCAGATTCTGCTGTATACTTCTTCTTCTTCTTCTTTTCGTTCATCCGGAGTGTTTTTTCAGATGTGATTGCGGTGTGTCTGTTATGCGCAGTTGGGCCGAAACCCGTAGGCCAACACATCGACTTTAGCGTGCTTTTTTGACCAGGTAGCATTCCTGGGAGACTCTCACTTTTGCGGTGCCATCTGCTACACCGCTGGCCAAGTCGGAACGGTCGAAGACAACGGTCATCCCTCAAAGGAAGGCAGGGACAGTCCATAGCATTTTCCGCCATCCAAGGTTGCTTCCATGGTTGCAGGGCCGACACATAGCGCCCTGATGCTGGGCTTACCGAGGGAATCGTCACGTCCTGCTCATGGCTGCTTTGATTCCTCACTTCAATATATTGGGCATTTCGTTCGCCCCGGGCCGTTCCTGCACAAACCAGACAAGTCTGCAGATGGTATCCACTCAGCGAGTTTTCGGACATGTGCTTGTCCTTGAGCCCTTCAGAGCTGTTCCAGGCACGGCGGACATTCGGAAAACTGCCTAGTCAGAACTGTTCCGAGCAAGAGCGGCATTCGGAAACTAGGTAGTCAGAGCTGTTCCTAGCACGAGAGACATTCGGACGGGACATTTCACTCGGACGTAAATGCGTAGTGCCAGTTTTTATTTTGCCACCCGTAGGCCAGCACTTCCGGCTTCGGCGGGCATTTTTTTTAATGAGGTTAGCCTTCCTCGGGTTTCGAGGCACGTTAGACTTATTGTTGTGATGCCACCCACATCTCAGCTGGTCAGGATAGAACGGTCAACGACATCATGGTCAACCCTCAAGGGAAGGCAGGGGCAGATCATGGGCATTCTCTCGCTATCCAAGGAGGCTTCCATACTTGCTGAGCCGGCACATATTGCTCTGAGACTGGGCTCACCCGAGGAGTTGCCACGTCCTGCTCATGGCTGCTTTAGTTCCTCACTTCCATGTGTTTGGCATCTCGATTGCCACTGGCCGCTCAAGCACACACCAGGATCGGTCAGACTGTGGGCGTCATCCGCTCGGTAAGCTTTGCTTTTGACTTCGGACCACGCAATGGGTTCGCTAGCCGTGCGTTCCATTTCGTGTTATAGAGACGTTTTTTCCACTTTTGTCTACACTCTCTATGGGTTAGATACAGACAGTTTTCGTAACCATTCCATTCGAATGGGGCACTTATCTGACTTTTTTGTACTCGCTCAAGAGGTAGGCTACATTGTGCTGCCGGCTCAGCACTTTACCTCCGTGCAGCAGTGAACGAGAAACGGCCAGGCCCTCTCATCCGGGAACCCCTCATATCCCCCAGCTGAGAGCCTTCGAACAAGTATCAGAACTGGGCATGTAGCTTGCACAGTATCTCACCTCTATTTTTCGGAGGGTGGGTGTGGGCCCGGCTCTCAGATCCGAGGGTTTGTGGCTTAGAGGCGTTCAGCCTCAACCCTCGACAGAGAGCCTTAGAGTATTGTCCGGACCAAATCTTTTGCCTTCGTGCGCCTGATTTAAATTTTTGACTGCTATCCTCAGTCTAACCTGCAGAGCAGCAGGTTGTGTCTCTCTTGGTCTGGTCCCTATCCCATAAGCTGTCCGATATGTAGTTTTTCATCCATCGGCAAGCAAATGGGGTCGATGGGACACGCAAGCTCCCCCACCACGTCAAGGTGGAGACACATCGGGGGAGTGCTGTATACTATAATGTAGATCCCTGCCACTAGAACCGGCGTGGATCCTCGTGGCAGAGGATGCAGATCTATAGGGTGAGCTCTGGAGTTTGAAGACAATGTCTAGCATGTGTATCCGGGGCACGGTGACAATTTAGGGAATGGACGTGTGCTCGTGGGTGGCAGTATTCAGTGCTGTGTCTAAAGACGGTGGTTTGCTCGTGAAGCGGAAGCTGCATTTGGTCATATCTTGATGGTTCTTGTATGTTTCCTGATTTAGACATTTCCCAGAGCAACAATCGTACGGTCTACTCTTCACTATTTCCAATATATTCAAACCGTTCACAGGATTTCATAATGTGTGCTCGTGTCTGGATATACGAGGCTTTTGATATACAATCCAGAGCTAACATGAAGTTTAATAACAATGAGTAGTGAAATAGTAGGGTAATCACTGCCGAAAAATAAGTCCGCTACCAGATTCGAAATCTGCTGTTCTCGATACAGAAACGCACGAGTACCTATAAATCACTAAGACATAGAGAGAGAGAGAGAGAGAGAGAGAGAGAGAGAGAGAGAGAGAGAGAGAGAGAGAGAGAGAGAGAGAGAGAGAGAGAGAGAGAGAGAGATTAGAGGGAGAATGAGACAGAGAGTTAAAGAGAGTGAGAGGGAAAGAGACTAAGAGAGGGGGAGAAGGAGACGGAGAGAGAGAGAGAGAATGTGTGTGTGCGTGCGCGCGCTCGTGTGTGTGTGTGTGTGTGTGTGTGTGTGTGTGTGTGTGTGTGTGTGTGTGTGTGTGATGAGAATCAATTAAATATGAACATTATTAACAAATAATGTGTATAAATATAATATATTTAGGCTAGAGAAAAACCACACCACTGTCACCCCACCACCGACTTCGCCAATCTTACACTGAGGCCACGAGCTGACGTGGCTGGTGTATGTTCGTGTTCTGAATTTCAGAAGGAGATTATGATATCGATGCATATGTGGTGTGATGTTGCTCGCATAATGATTTTTTATATTCTTTCATCCAAGCACTCTATTAAAGTCACCAGCCAATCATTTCATAACAAAAGTCATGCTGCGATGAGTCATGCAAGCATATACATGAAATCCATTTTCTGGATTATTATGTATGTTTATATTTCCTTGCTGTCATTGCTCTTCTAGTGGAGCTATGTTTGTTTACCTTTGACAGCCAATGTTTGATGTACTTGATCCAGGGAATTGTCTAGTGAGCTGGCTACTGTAGGAGAACGCTACATTAGGTTTTCCCCGCGTTAAACTGTTAAGCAACATCATCATCATCATCATAATCATCATCATCATCATTTTATGTCTTGACAAACAACATAGGCGTTCAAGTACCTCCGCATATAAATTAAATCCATGTTGTGGAGTATTATTTTTGTTTATATTTCTTTGCTGTCACTGCTCTTCTGTGGCTTTTACATAGAAAAATTCTACTACAAAAACCAAACCAACCAAGATGATAGGAAGTTCTTCTAAAAGAGCAATGACGCGTTGACGAGAAAACCGCAAGGAGTCCGGAGCGCTGATGAACGTCCTTTCACCGAGGAATACCTCAAGAATGTGCGCCTGGAATGATACAATTATGTATGAAGTATGATAGACAGCAAAACGGTGAAAGAAATGAGGAATGAAATAGTGGGGGACCTAACCTCACAAGGAGAAGAGAGTCAAAGTCCTCGATGAATAAACTGGGAGAGGACGTGGAGCTGTAGGAGATAGCAGAAGATTGTGGTGAGTTGGTTGAGAGCCTTTGTCCCAATAGGGAATAACAGGCAACAGAAGAAGCCAAAAGCCGCTGTTTTCAGGTGGCGAGTTGCCCTCTTGTACCAGTCAATGTTCGGCCCCGTACCCTGCGTTGAGCAAGTTATTTTAAACAAGTAAAGAACCCGTTAACACGCCGTAAGGTGCATCTGACATACGGTCTCATAACCTTATAGCCAATCAATGTGTGATGTGGTGATTATCATGCCCGCCGACTTTATTCCCTAAGACATTTCCTGATACCCAATTTAGACTGTATCAAGTAGGGAACCCATGCCAATTTTTGAAATCCGCACAAATGCGAATTCGAACCCATAACCACCATGCCGGGTTATTATTTGTCTCATCGAATGAATGAAGAATGTCTGCAGCATTGTCAACCGTACATTCCAGAGCTACCCAATGCTGAGAATAATATAACTTTTAAAAAGCAGTTTATTGCAACCGGATGTAGTAAAGTAAATAAATGACACTTTTATACACCCAAAGTATGTCGCTTTTATGTAGCTACTTCCACATTTGTATATACCGATCACCACACAAATAGTGATAATGAATAAGATGACCCCGGTCGCCTGAACTACCCATGACATTTCCTGACGCCCTTTTGAGGTAGGGTCAACTTGGGAGCCCCGGTCAATTAAAATCAACCATAAAACGAGAATTAGACGGTAAGTTTTACTAGTACACGATCACAAGTACCAAAATGGACTTTGCGGCCAAAAAATTCGGCAGCACGCAAACAATATACGCACACCCGATACACCTATACGAAAAACACGATATAAATATACACACACACACACACACACACACACGCACGCACGCACACACACACACACACACACACTAGCTGACCCGGCCCGGCTTCGCCCAGTCCCTGGCGGGGATCTATCTATCTATCTATCTATCTATCTATCTATCTATCTATCTATCTATCTGTAATCGTCTGGCGCGATACATGATGATGATAATGTTACCAGTACCAGCATCCCTTGCAATGCCCTGGGGTACGATGGGAAGCCGCTCTGGAAGCGAGGATAAATAGAGGCGCGTGTCAGTTTCCCGGTCTCTCCAAACCAGACAACCGTCGCCGAAGGAGCGATTATGTAGATCGCTGTTGTATAGAATAGGGAGGCTTTAACCGGCCCTCCCCAGTCACTGGACCAGAGCAGGGAGTCACAAATGCCTCTAGATTTAACCATGACTGGCTTGTGTGGCCCACACACGAGGACCGAGGAAATCCATCAAAATGACTGGCAATTTGTAAGCCCACTCTTGGTAGTGACCTCTGGCCATGTTTGTGGTTTGTAGAGCAAACTTGAGCCCCGGCTCTGGTTAATGTCGTAGGCCACTCACATCCCCCTTCGTATACCTGTTTATGCGTGCTTATGCCACTATATCTCTGCTGTTAGGGTTATAGTTTTGTTACTCGTTATGTTATGGTTTTTCGCTGTATCTGGTCCCAGTCGACTTATGTGATGCGGGTGTCTTGTGTGGGTATTGAGGGTGCCCTTCGACTCAACTGAACATGATTGAGGTCTCACTGTCATTCAGAGACCGCCCCTGTAGTCAGTGCTAGGCAGCAGTTATCTCTAACTGTGGGATTTCAGATTCCCATTTATGTATGTACCAACTGTCCATGAGTCCTGAGATGATTACAATAGAGAGCCCATACCTGTTGTTACCGTTGTTGCTTACGTTGAGGCTCTGTTGTTGCCATGTCCTTGTTGGTTTGTGGAGATGGGTACCTAGTCATGTGCGTAGCGATGTTAGGCAGCAGTGATTACTGTGGGAACATAGGTTCCCATTTCTGTATATGTCAGTTATGTGACATGTCAAGATGCCTGTTTGTCCCTAAACCATGCAGTTCTGTCAATAAAAACCTAATTTTGTTGTTCTTAATTTGTTTTGTTTAGTCTGTAGTTTGTTGTGTAAACTCATTGATCCTGTTACAGTCCAGCAGTGTAATCTTCTGTCTGGGGTGTACAACAGTACATCCCCCGCCCTAAGAACTCCTGGAATCTTCTGTCTAAATTCTACCCCTTTTCTTGTTAACAGAGGAGGATATACACAGTGCTCTTTCTCTATTTCTCCTTATTGTCCTTTTCTTCTCTGGCCCATTAAAAGTCAGTGTTGCGCTTCTTTATCTTTGAGCACTTAAGTATAGGAAATTACATCTTCCTGTCCTTGATATTCTACCTCCTATGACAAGTGGCGAGCCTCGGCCTGGATTGTTTGGCGGCCTTTAGATTATCTTGTTGGTGTCTGTTCCAGTCTTCAATGATTCTTTTAGGTGGTAGTTCCATGTTTTGTTTTTGTTTTGCCTTTTTGGGGGTGTGAGAGGTCCCTGGCCAAAGACATTAACTGGGTTCAGGTTTTTTCCCCAAGTCTCCAAGAAGCACAGCATTGAGAGAAGAGCCTCCAGACCTACACCACATCTCAAGTCGTCGAAATTAAAGGTGACCTTATTCCATGTTTAGGGAACCGAAGTTTCCCACCCAGCCGGCACTCAGTCTGAGTCCGCTGGTATAAATTAAGAGTGAGAAAACAACGAAGGTCACCAAACTTATAGCTATAAAGTCTTTTGGAATATGCATATATATTCCTACTGAAACCAGTCAAGCTTTACTCAGAAGCTACAGAGATAGGTTGACGACTCCATGAGAGCAGAATGCTCCCACATTCAATAGAGGCTGGGGCTGTGCTTGTCCAAGAGAAAAATTCTGTTGACTCTTTTGGGAGAACAGTTGTGGACTGTTCATGCGACTGATTTCAGCAGTGCCAACATCTGGGGCCATCCATAGAAGTACCTTTCCCTTGTTTGTCTGGAAGAGGGGACATCAGAAATCCATCCCACCAGTGCGTCCCAGCAGCAGAGCGCTGGACATCCATATTCAATCCCCAATGGTGGCACCATCACCTGAGATCATCGAGGGGGATGTTTCCCTTATTGTGCATCAGTTCACCATGTCCGTTTGAAGTGACAGATGACAATGTTACCTGTGGTGATAAGAAAATCCTTTCCTTATAGGCGGAAGCAGAGGAGTTAATACTAGCGTGTTCGTCCATGTTCATGATGTCATGGGTGGACATATTGAGTGTTGCGGGTCGAGTGAACAGTGATTTCCTATATTTCCCCCGTGCATAGAAAATTTAAAAGCGACACATAATAGACATTCAGTGAGAAGAAATAGCATCCAGCGAGAATCATCGAGCAGTGAATGAACTGATTTCCTATATTTCCCCTGTGCATAAGACAATTCAAAAGAGACACATAATAGTGGGAGGAAACGATATCCAGTGAGCATCATCAGACAGAAACATTCGTTATATATTTCTGCGACACACTTTATGGACAAATAATTAATTACTAGTTAATTATTTTGTGTCATGCAATATTAATTCGAATTAGGAATCCCACGCACAGAAAGTGAGTCTAAGACGCCATGTCTTCCAGCATGTTTGTTTTGCTTTGTTTTTTTTTCCATGTACAGGTATTTTCCTACCCCGCTTCATTTGGGTACCACGGTGACAACTGAGAAATTACTGACTCATCCCATGGAACTGGTGGATGTGGCTGGCTAGAAGCGGGGCTACCAGAATCAGACCGGGAAAACAAAAACTGGGTTTGCCTGCATAGTCATGGGAATTATATTTTTTTTCAGTGGCAGGGATGTCTGCATCTTGGTTTGCAGGTGATCTAGTGGATAGCATGCATGTTATTCCGGTCATTGTTGTTTTTGGGTTACAAGTAGGGATTGTAAATTTAAGGGGATGCCTGTGTGAAATTTTTTTTGGTGCCCCTACGTATTGCATCCATGGAGCTAAGTGTTGATGTTGATGTCAGGGTTGCTAGTTTATTTTGTATGCAGACTGCATATTCCTCATGGCCACTCATAAGATATGGTATTATCTTTTGTCAGGGACTGATTTTTTAAAATTGTCACTGATGTATGTTTTTAAGGCAGGTTCAGAAAATATAACTGGTGACAATTTTACGCTGAGAGGTTTAAGTCCCATGGTGAAACCCCCTTAATTGATTGTTTACTTAAATAGCCCTAGTGTTTTGTCTAAACCCTAAGGGTCTAGAGTATTCGACGAGGGACCGTCGAAAAATTGGGGGTGTGATGTGTAATCGTCTGGCGCGATACATGATGATGATAATGTTACCAGTACCAGCATCCCTTGCAGTGCCCTGGGGTACGATGGGAAGCCGCTCTGGAAGCGAGGATAAATAGAGGCGCGTGTCAGTTTCCCGGTCTCTCCAAACCAGACAACCGTCGCCGAAGGAGCGATTATGTAGATCGCTGTTGTATAGAATAGGGAGGCTTTAACCGGCCCTCCCCAGTCACTGGACCAGAGCAGGGAGTCACAAATGCCTCTAGATTTAACCATGACTGGCTTGTGTGGCCCACACACGAGGACCGAGGAAATCCATCAAAATGACTGGCAATTTGTAAGCCCACTCTTGGTAGTGACCCCTGGCCATGTTTGTGGTTTGTAGAGCAAACTTGAGCCCCGGCTCTGGTTAATGTCGTAGGCCACTCACATCCCCTTCGTATACCTGTTTATGCGTGTTTATGCCACTATATCTCTGCTGTTAGGGTTATAGTTTTGTTACTCGTTATGTTATGGTTTTTCGCTGTATCTGGTCCCAGTCGACTTATGTGATGCGGGTGTCTTGTGTGGGTATTGAGGGTGCCCTTCGACTCAACTGAACATGATTGAGGTCTCACTGTCATTTAGAGACCGCCCCTGTAGTCAGTGCTAGGCAGCAGTTATCTCTAACTGTGGGATTTCAGATTCCCATTTCTGTATGTACCAACTGTCCATGAGTCCTGAGATGATTACAATAGAGAGCCCATACCTGTTGTTACCGTTGTTGCTTACGTTGAGGCTCTGTTGTTGCCATGTCCTTGTTGGTTTGTGGAGATGGGTACCTAGTCATGTGCGTAGCGATGTTAGGCAGCAGTGATTACTGTGGGAACATAGGTTCCCATTTCTGTATATGTCAGTTATGTGACATGTCAAGATGCCTGTTTGTCCCTAAACCATGCAGTCCTGTCAATAAAAACCTAATTTTGTTGTTCTTAATTTGTTTTGTTTAGTCTGTAGTTTGTTGTGTAAACTCATTGATCCTGTTACAGTCCAGCAGTGTAATCTTCTGTCTGGGGTGTACAACAGTACATCCCCCGCCCTAAGAACTCCTGGAATCTTCTGTCTAAATTCTACCCCTTTTCTTGTTAACAGAGGAGGATATACACAGTGCTCTTTCTCTATTTCTCCTTATTGTCCTTTTCTTCTCTGGCCCATTAAAAGTCAGTGTTGCGCTTCTTTGTCTTCGAGCACTTAAGTATAGGAAATTACATCTTCCTGTCCTTGATATTCTACCTCCTATGACATATCTATCTATCGATCCATCCATCGACCCATCCATCCATCCATCCGTCCGTCCGTCCGTCCTTTCATCCATCCATCCACCTACCTACCTACCTACCTACCTACCTACCTACCTACCTACCTTCTTACCTACATACCTACCTACCTATCTACCTAACTACCGACCTAACTACCTACCTACATATTCATCCATCCATCCATCCATCTATCCACCCACCCACCCACCCATCTATCCATCCTTCCATCCATCCATCCATTTATCCACCTACCTACCTACCTACCTTCCTATCTACCTACCTACCGACCTAACTACCTACCTACCTATTCATCCATGCATCCATCCATCCATGCATGCATGCCTGCATCCATCCATGCATCCATCAATGCATCCATCTATGCATCCATGCATCCATCCATCCATCTATCCATCCATCCATCCATCCATCCATCCATCCAACTACTATCTAAAATAGACGAATTATGTTTATGAAAACTTAGAAGATGCCTTAAAGTTTTTATCACTTTGTTTATCACGAATATGACTTGTTGTGTAAATAAACATAGAAAATTAAAAATATAGATAGAATAGAAGAATAGATAGTTATATTGATAGTAGAAAATATGTTTGGAAGAGATTTATCTAAAAAGGGCAAGGTGAAAGTACTGAAAGTAAACTTACCAAGATATCACGAACAGCCAATAAATGGTGGGCGGGGGTTGAATGCAGAGTATTGCAAAAGGATATGCAACTAACTTTCTCTCACAAAAAATTACATTGTATTTTTTTTTTTTTTTTTATTAACGAAAGAATATCTTTGTTTTCAAAGGGTAAAGAACTGGGCACGCAGATCCGTCTGACATTCTGCCCTTCTTCTCTATTTCCTCTCATACATTCTTTCATTCAACATCTCTTATGAAGCAATTCTTTGACAACATAAGAACAATAAGCATTAAAATGCATGAAAAATAATCAATAATACATGACTCGTTGAGGCAATGTTTAACATGGGCATCATAAATACCCATCGTGGATGTAACGTGCCATACATAAACATAGAAGAAAAAGAAAACATTTAATGTAATAACTCTTTAAACATTTTATCAAGCTTAAGAAAAATACAACAATTATTTAAATTACATAATATAGCAATGCTACTAAAAGAAATGTCCCTTGGAATAACTTTTCTTATGTTAAGTCCCCTTGCAATATTTTAATTAATGTTAATTTATTACGTAAATAAATGTTTTTAAAGTAACAAACTATGCCAGTTGGCTACGCGGGAATGAGAAGAACACCTGTAGAAAATTTCATCTCAATCGGATGGACCGTAGCGGAACGCATAAAGGAAACACAAAGACACAAAGACATCAACATTCTCCTTCATATATATATATATAATACTTACTCATCTGTTCCCTTGTTGTGGACTGGACACGTGTGTAAAATTTTAAAGAAAATAACGCCACGATAGGGATTCGAACACATGATTACTGTGTTGGTAAGCTAGCGTGCTAGCCACTGTTCTATCGAGATTCCCAAGGGCTGCTATAGGTCTCAGCTAAATCATGAGGAGTATGTGCAGCCAAGTCAGCTGTACATTCTACAGCTGTCCAATCTTTGAAAAAGTTAGTTGCATGTCCATTGCAAGACGTTGCAATCAACCCCAGCATTTATTGGTTGTTTGTGATTTACTAGGAAATTTGACTGAGTAGTTTGCCATTGATTTTTTTAAACGGCCGACGCCTCATATCATTGAAAGCAACACATAGCGGTCTGCTTCCAAATCGCGATCGGCTGTGTTCGAAAACTCGACTCGGCATGTCTGTAAATGATGAAACTGCGCCTTTTCCTATCCCCTGAAACACGGAATCTTTGTAAAAGTAAACCTTAATAAAGCAACCTACTACAGTCGGATGTGCTGGGTCAACTCTAGAAATATGAGGTTACACCTCTGGGAAACAGATGTTATTTTCAGGAAATGCTGTTTGTAAACAAACAAGAAAACATTTACTCAGCACGAAAACATATGGATGAACTTCGGATTCTAGTACATCTGCACCAGACACCTCACCCAATAGTATGTTAATAAATATGTGTGGTGTCTGCGATAATGCAGACTCAGGAAGGAAACCTTACACCGTGGAAACATAAGGGGCACACAGTGACCCAGACATTAGCAATAATAAGAACCATTCCTGTATCAGGGACGTGACACGTGAAAGCTAGTAATAACTAGTATCGTCTTGTTACAAAGTCATTGGGATGGTGGTTAGTAATGTTAACATAGTAAAACTATTGGCTATATCCTGCTAGCCCCATATTTTTGTAGACCAATCAATCAATCAATCAATCAATCATGTGCCATGCCGGAAACTGGTAGGAAAATACCTGGAAGAAAAAATCTTATATCATGCATCAATTCCGTACACTTAAACTGTATTTGGATCCTAGTCTCTGCCACGGAGTTTGTGCATTGCACTAAGATTCACCTTGTGTGGTGATATATGGAAGGAAACTGGATCACTTATGGAGTTGTGCGTACAATGCAAGTCATTCTTACCACACACAAACACCCCCAGCACCCCAATCTTTCCTTGCGCGTATGAAACATACTTTGACATAGAAATGAATTACAAAAACACGACAAAACTTTTAAAATCAATCAATCAATCATGTGCCATGCCGGAAAGCGTGGGCGGTCATGACTCGCCATTTCACTCGATCACCGGTGTCGTGGATCAGCTCAGTGTTCCTGTCTCGTCCATGCCATGTGGCCAAGCCATCCAGGTATTTTCCTCTCGGTCTTCCTCTTGGTCTGTTCCCCTCGATCTTGCCAGTTGTCACTAAGTTCTCCAATCCATTTCTTCTCATAACATGTCCAAAAAATTTTGACTGTCTACGTCTAATTTCTCTAATCAGTTAACGATGTTCATTTGTCTCCTGTAGTACTTGGTCATTGGTTTTTCTGTCTGTCCATGGTATTCTTTGCATTTTCCTCAGAAACCACATTTCTGCAGCCATCAGATGCTTTTCAGCTTGACTGCTCATTGTCCAAGTTTCACATCCATACAAAAGAACAGGCTCTATGTATCCCCTCAACACTCTTTTTCTCGTTTCAATTGACATCTTCTTATTGGTCAGAATGTTTTTCATCTTGCTAAAGGCTACTTTCGCCATGGCGATTCTTGTTCTAATCTCTTCAAGGCATCTCCCATCAGATGTTATAACTGTTCCAAGATAATTGTACCGATTCACTTGTTGAAGAATATTTCCATTTACTTGTATATTACATTGTGGCACTTCTTCCTTCCTACTGACGACCATAACCTGAGTCTTTTTACAATTTAATTCTAACCCCAGTTGCTCACTGTGTACAACAACCGCATCTACTAATTGTTGCAGGTCCTGCTCATTGTCTGCAATTAATACTAATTCATCTGCATATCTAATGTTATTGATGTTTCGTCCTCCAATGCTGATTCCATTTATATCCTCTACATTTCTTAAAATATTTTCACTGTACAGGGAAAAAAGATCTGGATCTTAAAAGCAAAACCAAAAAATAAAACAAAACCAGAATTAGAATAGGTAAGTCCTATTATAACACGATCATAAGTGATACAATTCTGGCCATGGCCTTCGTCAGCATACAAACACCAGATACAAAGACAGGGTGTATTTTTAATGACTATACAGTGTTTGAAAATATTGCCGGTTCAAGTTTTGTATTTACCTATCATGATGCGTGAACTTTACAGAGGTGAATACAAAACTTGAACCGGCAATATCTTCAAATACTGCACAGTCATTATAAATACACCCTATACATAAAAAAAAAGAGAGAGAGAGAGAGAGAGAGAGAGAGAGAGAGAGAGAGAGAGAGAGAGAGAGGAAAAGGGGGGGGGGGGGGGTAACTCATATTCAATGAGTGATGAGGTCAATATCGTGCCGGTCGCCTTGAACTTTCCAGGACATTTCTTGGAATCCATTTTAGGCTAGGTCAACATGTGAGCCCGGGGCACTCGGAAAGATAAACTTGTCTCGAAGGGCATTCGAATACACAAACTGGCCGCATGCTAAACAAGCGTGCTAGCCGAATAGCCGATGCACTATAGCGGTTCTCATACATTGTACACAAACAGATATGTAACAAAATATTCATTATTCATGTCAACCATCACAATAACAGATTGTTATTTCTACTTGTATTTAATCTGGCTCTTTGCTCATCAACTTTTCACCTTTCTAGGTCATGGCCTGGTTTACTTTTTAATTTCCGACCACGAATCCGCGTTCCAGTCTTGACCTTTTCTTGGCCGGCCAGTCACTACAGTGATCAGCTTTGAGGTTTCACGCGTGATCCAGTGGTGTTGCACTGGCTGATCTTGACCTTCCCTTCTTGTCAACTGCAAGTATATTGTCCGAGTTCGTGACTGTATTTCTTCATGCACAAAGCGGTTCTCAGCAATTAAACCAGCGAACAGAAGGTGAATTTCAGCAGTTCTCCGTGTTTTTTCTCTCAGGGCCATTCTTACAAACTAACAATTTTCTGATGTCACACTGAATTATTGACCGGTTTAAAAAAAAAAATAAAACAGAAGAGAGCCGTGGTGGCGGAATGCCTAGCACTCTTGCCTGCTGACTTGGAGGTCATATATTCGAATCCCCATAGAGGTGAGGATTGTTAAAAAAAAAAAAATTACCTGACTTCAGAGTCGACCCAGCTTAATACGAGTAGCCGGAAATGTTCGGGTAGTAAAGGCTGCCGGCGAGATGTTGACCCCAGCACCGATTAGTCTGTAAAATATGGGGTTAACACTATATTCCAAATATGCTTCAACGGGCGAGGAAAGGTCTTTTATTTTACGAAGAAATACGGAAACGGTAGAAGGGGCTAGGACATGGGCAAAGTCTTTCAGAGGTATAAAGGTTGGGCTCTAATTAGAAATGTCTTGGATAAGCATCCATTTTAGGATAATTTTTATATAATGATTCCCAATGCGGCAATAATTCCCTTCCTGGTGGTGGATTGGGTGTCTGACCTTCTACAATAAGCCCAAAAATAGGAGGTCCCGTGTGCAAGTTAAAGATATCAGCAGCTAAACATTGTAAATAGGAGGTCAGCATGGCCGAATGGATAAGGACGTTCATTCTTAAACATTAAATGCGCTGAAGCTGAGGTAAAGGGGGGGGGGGGGAGGGGAGATCAACCTACATTGGTCAGTTGGATTAAAATGTTGACTTCTCGTCCTTGACTTGTAGACATAAATTACAAGTACATCTGAAGTCAAAGTGGGTTTGCCTGATGGCGAGGGACACATGTAATAGGGAAAGCTAATTCACACGCAAAATTCAGCCCATTCCTACGAGAAGTAACGTTATGGACTACACTTGAGTTCAAAGCGCGCGAGCGCAAAAACAACAACAATAACAACAACAACAAGAACAAGAACAACAACAACAAGAACAAGAACAACAACAACAACAACAACAACAACAACAACAACAACATTCTCCTAGCAAAATCTTCCACATTAGAAAAGTTGTCGATAAGTGTATATTAATATCGTGTACATATTCTACAAATATACAGTCATCGACAGATTTTCGATTTGGAAGATTTTGTCATGACAGTACGTCGGCGTGGCTGAAAGGAAAGGAGCGGTAGTTCTTAAACTTCTGGCTGGCTGTTGGCGAGGTAGAAGGTTCAATCCACACACCGGCATTAAGTTGGAGACACACGTTGACTTCTCGTTCAGAAAAGCAATGGCAAAGTAACGACCATGAAATTGCCTAGAAAATCAACCTGGGGTTGATGACAACGTCCCACAAAGTAACATGTTACGGTTCTATACGAAAGTGGAAGACAGGGGGGAACCGCCGTTGTCATTCATAAAGAACACGTTTATGAGCATTCGTTAACTAGGTTTATGTTGGAATGACATTTTCAATAATCTTTGAATTTTTTTAAAAAGCAATTTAATTCGTGAATATCCAAAGTGAGCATACATGGTGTGGTCGATGTGTTTCCTTCGTTTATTTGTTACAAAATATTGTACTTTGTCGTTACGAAGTGTTGCCTAGTTTGTTTTGAGCAGGAGTGTGGATTGGTTGGATCTGCACCGTTGGGTGGGATCTTCCAAATCAGAACAGCTGTCGATAGTTGTCTATCATATAAACGCTATAAATATACACTTATCGAAAGATTGTCTACGTTCTCGATAAGGCAGATATGGACAGGGCAGTTTTGGGATTTCATAGTGTGGAGAACAGATACACCATTATTGTCTGGAGAGAATGGTGCAGCAGAGCAGAGAGTGACCAGAGGATCTGGCCGAAGTAATCTAAGAAAAGCCAGATGGATACATAATCAGATTACAATTTATACCATTGGTATAGGGAGTACCTGCTGCGTGGCGAAGAGGTTACAGACGCAGTTCGTAATCCAGCATACCGCGGGTGATTTGGCAGCAGATCGCCTTGCATTGAGTTTTTTATTTATAAAATGGTATGGGTGCAGGTAGTTCAGAAAGCAAGGGTAAACTACTGAACGTAAATTTGCCAAGAGATCACAAACAGCTTTTTAAAAAAATACTAGGGTTGACTACAACGTCATGTAAAGCATATGCAACAAACATTGTTTAGTATCTGGACTCTTCGCTAGATGTTGAAAATGAGGACGGGGCACGTATGGGAATGTCCTAAGTGCTGTGATGTCGGTTCTTGACTCAACTCAACTCTTGTTTTGGGTGACATATGCAAAAATAGAAACGCTCCTAATTAATGTCATTATAATAATTTTACATTCATTCATGCACGTTTACGAAACCTTGAAAGCAAGACAGATGTGATAGTATGAGAAAGAAAGCACACGCTTAGAAAATTTAAAAAAATGAATTCTAGCCTTTAGATTGGAAGGTGTCGGGGTTAAGAGTTCAAAAGAAGGGAGAACAACTGCATGATTGATGTCTTGCAAAGAAGGAAAGATTAGTTGACAGAATGGCAAGGAGACAAACTGTGGTCACATCCATAAAGACTTGTTCAAATACAAGACTTCTTCATGGTTGGTTGGGTTCTGCTGCTCAAATGTGCCTACAGGATGCTGGCACTGGATAGGACATACATTGAGAAAACGTGAGAATAGGATAGTCGAATCTCCAGACCAAACGAAATAAAAATAAAATGTGGCATGTCTACTGCAGGACATTGCTATCAACTCCAACCCAGATTGATTTTCTAGGCAATTTTACTTTTAGTAGTTTGCCATTGCTTTCTGAACGGGAAGTCAACACTGAAGTCCAATAAACTGGTGTGAGTAATCTGCCCCTACACAACCGTCAGCACATCGGAAGTGTAAGTGAAAGTGCATTAAACCGCGCGCCAACGCAAACTGTCTACACGAAATATAGGAAGACCTAAAGACACACAGAGAAGAGAATTAAAGACAAAACATATAGGGTGTATTCTTAATGACTGTGCAGTGTTTGTAAATATTGCCGGTCCAAGTTTTGTATTCACCCTCTGTAAAGTTCATGCAACATAATAGGTAAATGCAAAACTTGGTCCGGAAATATTCCCAATCACTGCACAGTCGTTAAAATTACAGCCTGTAATAATAAGGGAAGGACATGAACGGGACTGCATGAGATACCTGAACGATATCGAAGCTTTGAGTGAGGTGGTTGAGGGCCTGTACCCCGGTTGGAGACAAAGGGTGAAAGAGAAAGAAACAAGCCACAGTATCGCCATTGTCACTCAGAACGGCGCACAATGACGCATTGTTCTCCCGCCTCCGAATATCATGTCAATGCGCCATTCATGATCTTTGTAGACATATAATTGATTCTCAAAATATCTACACTGAATGAGATATGCCATTAACTTGTTGATTCTTTTTAGATTTTCGAGCACCTTGGCATTATTTTGTGTTACCAGTGCGGCCATTGGTTATTATTTTTTTTTAAATATTTTTTTAAAGGGCTCGCGATTCCCCAGGGGCCAGAGCCGCCTAGGTTGCCTGGTGAGTTCTCTGCAATGCTCCGTTTTCAGTTTGATACATTTGCGTTCAGGTCGTCTGAGTCTTGAAGTGAGCTTGCAAATATGGCTGTGTGGATAGTGTAGAGACTCTTCACCCGACTCCCTATCAGGTTCACGGGGAATGTGTTGAAGTGTTCCTCTCTCCACGATAAGAAAGCAGCGGGGTGTGCATGCCTGGTACTGAAACTTCATATCTGCGAAGGGTATAATTCAGCATAGCTGGGATTAGACCTCGATTGGTTATTTGTTTTCTCCCCTAAGCATTTTAGGGATTTCCTTGACAACCAACAACAACCTAATGCCCAGAGGGAACCATATGCGGCGATAAGAACCTTATAGAGAAAGGTTAATTAAAGAATAGGCGAACCTACGAACATAGTAACTCCTTTAGAAATGTCACATCAATTTTCTTCATTGTTTCCATAAACCCCCGGGAAGGTTAACCCGGTCAACAAATGCCCGCAGAAGTCGGATGTGTCGGCCTAACGGCGCAAGACAAGAACGCAGCTCTGCTGTAAACAGGCACAACGCAGTCACATCCGGAAAAGAAAAAAAAAACTCCGGATGAACGCAGCAGAAGAAGAAGTTTCCATAAACAAGGCAGGAGTTGGTAAAGTCCAGTGCGGATTATCGTTATATCACGGCGGTCACGTCCATGGGTGCGCTAATCTCCGTCATTATCAATCCACCAGGGGACATCTATTAATTGTGCCATTTCGATGTTGACTAACAAATTACCTCGTGCGTGTGGTATGCCGCTTTATCGTCATAATGTGCTGTGCCGATACACGTGGCTGGTCATGGCTCGCCTTCCCACACAATCATCAATCTTGGATCAAACGTTTTTCTTGTCCTGATTATGTCCTGCGTCTAAGCCACCTATGTATTTATCTCTATGTCTTGCCCTTGTTCTTTTTCCTTCAGGTCTGACAGTTTTCACCAAGTTTCCAACCTTATTTCTGCTCATAATATGTCCCAGGAATGAATACTGCCTACGTCTTACGTCTCTAATCAATTTACGGGATTCATGTGTTATTAGAAAGAATGCTTCATTTGTGTTTCTGTCCATCCATGGTTTTCTTTCCATTCTCATCGGAAAACTATCTGTCTTTTGCCATTAGATGTTTCTCGGCTTGTTTATTTATTGTCACTGTTTCGTGTGCGCATAAAAGAGTAGCATAAAACACTTTAACGCTCCTTTTCTCACTGCAATTCTCATTGAACACTTTTATTTTACCCGCCTTGAAGCGTATTAGGTATATGGTGCTAGCGCCATATTTTTAGATCATTCGGCTTAAAACTGTTGCATGTCCTTTACATGAATCGATGGGTGATATGGTCAGTATCAGGCTTGCTCAATGCAGTTGACTAATTATTACTGCTGATTCATTCTGTAGAAGTCCTCGTTATGGTCTAACTCCCGATTGGGGCTCTCATAATGTCGGCTCGATTCATTGGTTGACCTTCTGAAATAGTAGCAGAAGCGATAATTATCCTACTTTCCCTTTTATTGCTCACGACATCCGTATATCCTGTGGTGAAAATGAATATAAGTATAGAAATCTTGAACCTCTGCAGGTATTCAACCCAATGCCTGTGTGAGAGTCCTACCTTGACTTTCTGAATCATGCTCAATGAATCAATTAAAGTCGAGAGCATGGACGTCATTGTATCGGGTATTATTCCTTCAGGCTCAGTCTCTCTTCGCAAAACAACAAGGCCGCCTGCCGCGAGCATCGCACAAAACACGAACTCCGTAGCTGCAGTGATAGCCTTCGCGGGTGTACGGACAATTTTCACTCGTGGTCTGAACCACACTCTCGGAACACGAACCCATGACCTTCAGAGCGAGAGCCGGGCTTGATCACTTCCCAACTAGACACCCCCAAACCCCCATTCCCTCACTTAGTATTCATTCATTGGCAAACAAAGGAGTGTTATTGTTACCAATAACAAGTCCATTGTCATACTGTTTGTGGTTGGTCATGGCTGTTTACAGATAAGTTGCGATGTTTACCTCTGTCAGATCAACACACTCGACTTCAGCGTGGCATGTTTTTCGTCCATAGTTACCTTCCTCAACGTCACACACATACACACTCCGCATTCTGTTGTAGGGCGCTTTTCTAAATATGAGATGCCTTCTCCCAGTACATATATATTTTAGCCTGCCCTTTACTGTTTGCAACGTATGATAGATTTCTAACGCGTGCAGTGTGTATAACTTCACAATTTTCGCCCTTAAATGAGATGACCAGGCATAGAATCTATTACCCAGATACCGGGCATTGGATCACATCGTCAGGTAATGTTTGTGTGTTTTGTGTTATTAATATGATGTGAGCCCGCACTGTTCGAGCTAGAGTTGACTGCTGTACCTCAAACCATTCCGACCCCTTGTCATTTGCATTAATAACACAGACATCTATCCGACTGCATGTACACACATCTCATTCTCAAAGTACTTCTTCTAGCTAATAGTAAAGTAAGTAAAGGTCAAAGATCCACTCTCGCGCCATGATGTGTATTGGGTATATAATGCTAGCCTCACATTTTCAAACCACTCGGCACTCGATTAATAATATTGTCAATATCACACCGACCGACTTTATTTCCCAGAAAATATCCCGATACTTATATCCACTATGGCTCCGCAGGTTACCGGGGTGGGGGGGGGGGAGGCAATTACAGAGGGGATTCGATCACCATGAGGCCCGCAAGCAAGTCATGCTGCCAATGGTATTATAGATTCCAAATCTTTGGAAACTTAAACATGCATTTAAAACCCGTTGTGGTCGTCCATTTTGAAAGATCATTGTTAAATCAATAAGTGCTCTTTACCTCGCTCTTAGATCTCTCACGAAATTATCTAAAAGGTGTGAAAAACTTAGCCTATCAAGGCCTAATGCCAGCCAATTTGTATGCACCGTGCCTAATAATGGCCTGGTTATACATCCTAATATGCCTCTTCGCAGATGTGAAGTTTCAATACCGGTCGTGCACACCCAGCTAGTTCCTGGGCTGGGGGAGCAGAAGGAGAGCTATGCAGTCCAGTTCCCACGGAGCTGGTACTTTGGTACTGGGTTGAGAAGAAAGTTTCTATCCCAGCTTCACTCCGATAGATCCCAAACCTCTTTTCGTGACTCCGACAACGGAAACGCACATTCATCAGACTTAACAATTCTTCTTCTTCTTCTTCTTCTTCTTCTTCTTCTTCTTCTTCTTCTTCTTCTTCTTCTTCTTCTTCTTCTTATTCCTCTTCTTCTTCTTCTTTTTCTTCTTCTTCTTCTTCTTCTTCTTCTTCTTCTTCTTCTTCTTCTTCTTCTTCTTCTTCTTCTTCTTCTTCTTCTTCTTCTTCTTCTTCTGCGTTCATCCGGAGTGTTTTTTTTTCCAGATGTAATTGCGGTGTATTGTTATGCACCCTTGGGCCTAGACCCTTAGGCCAACACATCCGACTTTTGCGTGCGTTTTTGACCAGGTTAGCATTCATGGGGACTCTCACTTTTGTGGTGCCGTCCACATCCCAGCTGGTCAAGTTAGAACGGTCGAATACTTCACGATCAACCCTCAAGGGAAGGCAGGGACAGTCCATGGGCATTATCCGCCATCCAGGGTGGCTTCCATAGTTGCAGAGCCGACACATAGCGCTCTGGTGCTGGGCTCACCGAGGGAATCGCCACGTCCTGCTCATGGCTGCTTTAATTCCTCACTTCAATGTATTGGGCATTTCGTTCGCTAAGGGCCGTTCCCCGCACAAACCAGGATCGGTCAGACGGCATCCACTCAGCGAGCTTTCGGTTCGAACATGCGCTAGTCGCTGTGCCCTGAAAACAAAATAGTTAGAGCTGTTCTGGGCACGACGGACATTCGGAAAACTAGCTAGTCAGAGCTGTTCCGGACACGAAGGGCATTCGGAAGACTAGTTAGTCAGAGCTGTTCCGAGCACGAGCGACATTTCACTGGGACCTTTATGCGCTGTGTCTGATTTATTTGCGCCTTTAGGCCAGCACATCCGACTTAAGCGGGCGTTTTTACGGGTTTGCCTCCCAGGTGTTTCGAGGGATATTAGACTCTTACTGCTGTGGTGTCGCCAACATTTCAGCTGGTCAAGCTAGAACGGTCAAAGACATCACGGTCAATCCTCAAGGGAAGGCAGGGGCCGACCATGGGCATTCCCCGCTATCCACGGAGGCTTCCATAATTGCAGAGCCGACAGATAGTGCTCTAATACTGGGCTTACCCGAGGAATCGCCACATCTGGCTCATGGCTGCTTTAATTCCTCACTTCCATGTATTGGACATTTCGTTTGCCACTGGTCGCTCCCCACACAGGCCAGGGACTGATTGTCTGAGGACGACATCCACTCATCAAGCTTTTGCTTCGGACTTCCACGTAATGGATTCGCTAGCCAAGCTTTCCATTTCGTGTCAATGAGACGCTCTTCCACCTTTGACTACGCTCACTCTATGAGTATAGATACAGACTTTCATCGTAACCATCGCGTGCAACTGGGGAGCATTTCTACCTTTAGTAATCTCTCACGAGGTAGGCTACATGTGCTGCCGGCTCAGCACCTTACCTCCATGCATCAGTGAGCGAGTAACGGCCAGGCCCTCTCATCCGGGGATCCTCATATCCCCCAGCTGAGAGCCTTGGAACAAATATCTTGGTCTAAGCATGTAGCGTGTTTAGCACATCACCTCCATTCTGAGGTAGGCGAGTATCGGCCCGGCTCTCACATCCGGGGCATGTTGACTTAGAGGCGTTCAATCATATCACTTGGCGGAGAGCCTTATAGTATGTGTCCGGACTAAGAATTAGTGGCATCGTGCGCCTTATTCTGTCTTTGACTGTCTATCCTCAGTCAACCTGCAAAGCAGCAGGTTGTGTCTCTCTTGGTCTGGTCCCTATCCCAAGACCTGTCCGACATGTAGTTGTGCTTCCGTCAGCAGAGCTCTTGAGGTCATTGGGACATGCAAGCCCCTCTACCACGTCAAGGTGGAGACACTTCAGAGGGGAGACTTAACAATTAAAACTAACAATCATCCAGAGGATTCATAAACAATAATTTTTTCCAGTCGAAAGTGTCCCATCAAAATACAATACATTCGAAATCCTTTTCCAGGAAAATTACGACGAATATTCTAACCTCTTCTTCTTCAGTCAACCTAAAATAATCACAGCCACCCTCTTATACATTCGGCCTGAGCCAAGTAACGCATTTGACAAGTCCCCGACATATCGAGTCGAGGGTTCGAAATCAGTTGAAGACAATCTGGAAGCGGACCGCCTACCGTTCAACTTCAACAATGGTATATTACCGTCGGTCGTTCACAAAGTAATGGCAAACTATTGAACCTAAACAGATAAAAAGCCATTTATAAGTAAATCCCACTATTGTACAAATAGACAAGAAACCATTTACAAGGAAATCCCATTGTTGTACTAACAGACAAAAAGTCATTTATAACGACCTCCCACTATTTTTTTCGGAGAATCCCGGAGCCCATTGCGTGAGCTAAGGTGTCCATACTGAGTGCGAGGCTTTCGCAGCTGCTCTATCATTTGGGATAAAACCCGGTTATCAGTTATCAGTTGGGGTATCTTCATTGCACTCCGGACAGGTCCATAGGTGCTCAGATCCCCCCCCCCCCCCCCCAGCATATGCATCAGCGTCCGGTGGCTAATAGTGAAAGTTCTGTGTTGGTTGACGACGCACCTCTTTTTCCCGATATACCTCTTGCGTCTGGCCGTGCCGATTCTTACTCACAAGTCTTTCATCTTGGACAGCGATGTGGATTCACTGACATCAAAGTCCTCTGCTCTCGCCATATCTTTAAGGACGTTAATAACATAGGCACGATCCATGGGCTGGCCATCTACAGGGGGTGCAGAGCCAGCCAGTTTATCAGCTCGTTCATTTCCCTCGACTCCCGCATGTCCCGGGACGAAGATGAATGTGACTTTACG
The DNA here is from genome assembly GCA_014155875.1 of Cepaea nemoralis. NCBI lineage: Eukaryota > Metazoa > Mollusca > Gastropoda > Stylommatophora > Helicidae > Cepaea > Cepaea nemoralis. The sequence goes on along the minus strand of JACEFZ010023079.1, from coordinate 276,607 downwards.
GACAGCAGACTTCCGCAGCGACTCAGTCCTCTGTTTACGTACAGATCCAGCTTGGACCTTCTGAATCATGCTCATTGAATCACTTAGTACACACACGTTTGTATAATGCTGTGATTCCAGCGATCTGAAAGCCTGTGTAACTGCCATCACCTCCATCGTCATGCTGCTCGTGGTCATAGAGTCGGCACCACTAGATTCTTGAACGGTTCGGCCCGCTGAACGGGCTGTAAATGCCCACGCACTTCTCTGCTGCTTTACAACAGATCCATCTGTATAGATGAGCACTTCGGGGCTATCTGAGTGTTCATAGATGAGCGCGTTGACCTCTGCATTGACAGCGGCAGGGTTCTGCTCTCTGCACCGTCTGTCTAGTGTGATAATGCAGGAGAAAGTGTACTTAAAAGCTGGAGGCACCGCCACCCATTCCTTGCCGGGGTTGATACTGGTAAGACTGCAAACCTGTCTGACGACATCTTCCGCCCGACCCATCCATGATTTGCCCCTCTTTAGTCTGTCACCCTTTTCTCTGAATATAGTGTCGTGCAGAGGGTGCTGCTCATCTGCACTTATTTTTAAGTATGCACGAGCTCTCCAGATCTTGATCCTGTGTTCAATTGTCGGGAAGTCAAGGAGGTATCTCATCGCTACACAGCTGGTGTCTCTCGTGCAGCCCAAAATGATGCGCATGGCTTCGTTTTGTACCTTTTCAAGTCTTCCAATCTGTGTAGGGCTGACAGTGAGGATGGCCAGGGCATACTCGATGCGTGAAAGCACCAGTCCTTGGAACAGAAGTATTAGCAGTCTTTGCTCGATATTGGCAGTCGCCATGACTCTCATTGCTGACAAACCTTTAGGAGCTTTCGTTATGACATAATCGATATAATCTCTGAAGGACAGGCTACGATCAAGCCTCACGCCAAGATAAGTCATTAACTGGGTTCTACTAAAATGCTCCCATCCATTCTTACTGCCGGCAGGTCTGTGTTCCCAATATGGTTGTTTAGGGAGAACCATGTAACCGATGCCTTTGCAGGGTTGACAAAGGGCAACGGCAACAGCACACCATGAAGAAATTCGATCTAGTTCGAGATAAAACCCGATGTAATGAAATCGTTCATATACCTTTCAAACCCTCCTTTTGTATTTTGTAAACTCGTCCAGCGTGGCTGTCTCTAGAATTTCTTTAACGACGTTTTTGTTGACAATCCTCTATGGTATTATTTACTTCTCTTCTTCGAATTAACAAGGTTCTGATAGTACAAACAACATTAACATATCTTCTTAAGATGCCAGGATTCTAAGTCTTCAGTTTGAATCTCTCTCTCTCTCTCTCTCTCTCTCTCTCTCTCTCTCTCTCTCTCTCTCTCTCTCTCTCTCTCTCTCTCTCTCTCTCTCTCTCCTTTTCGAAAAATTCCAGTAGACAATTATCCACTCTACTTTTACAGATTAATCCATTCCTTGAATTTAAGCATTCCCCCCCCCCCCCCTCTCTCTCTCTCTCTCTCTCCCTCTCTCTCTCTCTCTTTCTCTATACCTCTATTGAAATCCGGATTACCTTCCCCCTTAATAATAGAAATAATAATAGTAACAAAACCCTAGTATAACAG
>JACEFZ010023079.1:95000-270000 GCA_014155875.1 Cepaea nemoralis | reverse complement strand
AATGAGAACAGTCTAATAGTTACCTAGTGTTATATAATCTCGTGTAATAGAACACAAGACATTATACGTGAGGCTAGATAGACACGAGTGAGGATCAATCACAGTAACAATTAACATTAGTAATTAGCACTTATGGACTGAGTGGTTCAATGTGCAACGAGGATGATCTGTCGACTAACTAACTAACTAACTAACTGCGTACACACTGCAAAAGACTTGTGCAGTTTGTTTAGGAACATTAGGAACGGACATTGTGTAGAGTGCAACCGGTCCCTGATTAACTCTTTATACCACCGGTGTCTATTTCGGATGTTCATGAAATTGGATTACCGGAGGTCTACAGAGGCAAAGCAGTATCCGGCAAGATGGTTCCGGCAACGGGTGAGACGTACTTGTTCTGACGTAACGTGCTGTGGTCTATCTTTGCTGTGATCAGCTGACTGAGTTGATGTCTGAGAGACAGAGTCTACACACTTTATAGAACACGTCACACATTTTCTTCGCATACACGTCTCATACACGTTACACTTTTATTTTAATAAATTAATCTTTATTAATTTCTAGAAGCAAGAGTTGTTGAGTATGTTGCGTTGGGGAAGTATGAGAAGGGGGCATAGTACGACAGTGTGAGAGTGATAGGAAAAGGTGTCCATAGGCTGATGGAGTGTGTTGGACGGAAGCTGGTGGATTCTCCAGAATATTGAGGGGGGAAAAAAATATTATTATAATGTGGGTGTCGGATCTCTTCACTCCAGGGACGACACTGTAAAGGAGGACACGACAATCTGCAGCAAAGAACCTTAATGGCTCGGACACCCTTGGGCCAGGTAAATAGCAAGAGAAATAAATTCATAGGAACTGACTGGCACTTATAGAAGTAGAAATAAGGAGTAGAGATTCAAGAACAACATAGCTGTACCGAAATACTGAGCCAGCATGTTCAAATGTTTGTGACGGCACCATATATTTTCATTTTTATATTGTCTAGTGTATCCTATAATTTCTACTTCGTTATTCTACTTCTGTCGGCTGCGTAGAGGAAGGGATTAGGTACGCAGTTCGTAATCCCGCATACCGCGTTCTACACACAGCTGTGTTCGATTCGGCAGCAAACCGCCCGTTTTGGTTTTTAACGAAATGGTATTGGTGCAGTTTGTTCAGAAAATAATGGCAAACTACTGAACGTAAACTTGCCAAGAGATCACAACAGCAAATTTGCTGGTGTTGACCGCGACGTCCTGTAAAGGATATGCAACTAGCTTTAAAAAAAAAAAAAAATTCAACTTCTATGAGTGCTGTCAACACTTATACAGTTAATTTTCAGACTAGCATGTAATAGTGGCGGGGTATTGAAACTTAGATTGATGATGGCATGAAAGAACATTCGGGAGAGGAGAAACTCAATCAGTAAGACTCAGCAAGAATTGACACAAACTTTATCTAAACCAGTGGACAAGTGTTAAATTTCCTATCGACAAGGGGATGTAAAGAAAAAAAAAATGATGGATTTCCAGGTCACTCCGCCCAAAATTGATAACAAAAAATTTTATGAGAATTAAAAGCTGCCGCCGTAATACCGACGACATCATCCATCGAGTGCCGATTGGTTTATGAAATCATGGGGTTAGCACCATATACCCTATTCACCTCAAGGCCTTTTCTTTTACCAACGTCTATTATAACACTAAAGACAGAGGTAGCCCATGGTAGATGCTGTCGTTGAAGTGTGAAGTATTAGATCGTCCCATTTTTTAGGCCACAGAGGGGCTGAGTGGTCTCGAGGTATGGTGTCCGCCTCGAGTACTGAAGGTCCCGGGTTCAAGCCCCGGTGAGAGCCGGGATTTTTTCACGTGGACTTCTAGTAAGAAGATTTTCCCTGGTCTCTGGGTAGTGAGACCTGGTCGCCCGTGTGTATTATTACGTACGTAAAAAATCCCTTGGCAGTTGGAATGGACAAAGAGTAGCCTAACGGCGTTGTCCGGGCAAAATCTCGAGTTAAAAATCTACCCAAAGATACTTGGCGGTGCTACGGAGTTCGTGCACTGAGCTGAGATTCTGAGGCTTGAGTTAGGAGTGGAACGGAGCACTTATGGGTTACACCCGTGTTGTTGATCCGTCGCCTAAACTACACTGTTTACTAGGCCACAATACAATGAAGTGAGGTGGTCAGTTCCCCTTCTTCGCAGTCTTTTCTTCCCAGAAAATTATCTGGTACCCATGTTATGAACCTGGGGGAACACCAGCGCCATCATCGTCATCATGTGTCATGCCGGTAAACGTGGGCGGTCATGTTTTGCCATCTCACTCGATCACCAGAGTCGTGGATCAGCTCCGTGTTCCTGTCTCGACCATCGAGGGGAAGAGAGCAAGGGACAGGCAGAGAAAACTACTGCGGATTGAACTCTGTCACTGGTTTAGTAAACAAGTGCAGTAACCGCTGTTAACTGTCCAGATTATCAGTAGTGGTTACAATTGTTATGTCTTTTGTTACTCCAGAATGTTTGAGCGTATGTGGTTTCCATTGAGAGAGACTGAGAAAGATAAAGAGGAGACCGACAGACATACAGACAGACATACAGACAGACAGACAGACAGACATACAGACAGACAAAGGACAGATTGACAGAGGAGAGACAAACACAGAAACAGACAGAGACAGAGATAAACAGAGAGAGAGAGAGAGAGAGAGAGAGAGAGAGAGAGAGAGAGAGGAAAGACAGACAGATAAGAGAGACAGAGAGAGCACAGACAGACATAGTCATGGAGAGAAAATTAGACTACACAGAGTGGGAGGGAGAAAGAGACAGAGAAAGGCACAGCGCGAAACACAAATGGAGAGGCATATAGATTGTTCTGTCATTTACTGCCAATATAGTACCTTGCGGTGTATGGTAGAGGGGTCTTTAAGCCTGAGGAATTAAGGCCGCCTGGCTAGTGCAGTCGCCGCGAACTGTGCAGATTATGATTTTCTTTTTGCCCCCGACTGAAAAAACCCCCCACATTACCGAGGGATCGAACCCGGGTCTCACGAATGAGAGTCCGATGTTCTAGCCACTCGGCCAGCCGCTCCTCGGCGTATAGAGTGAAGAAGTGAAAGAGACATACACAGAATGACATGGGGAGAGACAGAAAAGACAGACAGAGAGACGTGGTGATCACATATGGGAGTGAAAGAGAGGCAAAGAGAGGAAGTTAAAGAGACAGAGTGAAGAGTAGTGCGTGAGAGAGATAGGGAGAGTAAGAGAGAAACAATGTGGTGTATATATATATATATATATATATATATATATATATATATATATATATATATATATATACAAATATTGAAAGAGTGAAAAAAGAGGTAGACTGGGGAGAAATGGACCAGCAATTTTGTAGTTTTCAATTTTTGCTCATAACCGGAACAGATTTTATCGAAACATAACAAAACCATGACTAAAATGTTGTACATTCATTTATTTTAAAAGGGGAAAACATTTAGCAATCTATTTCTATATGTTTCTTTACAAAATGCATTTCAAAAATGTATATGAACATGGGGAGAAATTGACCACCATTGGGGTGAAATGGACCAGTACGTGGGGAGCAATGGACCATAGTGGGGAGAAATGAACCTTTTTTAAAAAGAAGCAGCAACAACTCATCCATATTGCTATAAGAAATAAATAATCATTAAAAGGATATTTGCAGTTTTTTTTATTATTTTAAGCGACAGTAAAAAAGTTTAATATGATATATTAATCTAATATAAAGTTTTATCGAACATTTATGCCTGCAAGACTTTCTTTGAAGACATAGCCATCTTTGGTCCTAGAAGTGGTTCCAGTGATTGTAGATCTAGTAAGCTGTGCTTTAATACATGTAATTGAGACACTGGCGACATCTTCTACCTTTGGCTTAACAAATTTACCAGCAACCTTCTCACTCTTGCGCAAGAACTCTACCTCAACATCACCATCATCATCAATGTCTCCCCTTACAATTCCTACATAGTAAACACAAGTCTTCTTTGTTCCATATTCACATAGCACACACTGGCCTTCAAAAACCTCACGCACACCAGTCAAGCTAACCGTACACTCCTCATTTTCACCAAATGAAACATCAGAATCTGTGTCATCACAAAACGAAATGTCAGTTTCTGGATCTGAATCAACATCAAGTTCTTTCAGCAGCTGTCTCTTTGCCTTTTTGGGTGGAACTTTTGCTGCCTTTTCTTTCATCACCGCTCTTTCCCTAATTCGATCCATTTCTGGTGTAGAAGTAGCCAGCATAGTTTTTCCTCTTTTCCTCATATTATTTGAATCTTTTCGCGGACCAGCTTTTGGTAGTCCTCTGAAAACATGAGGCGCGAAGTAAAGGAAGAAGTAGCTTTATGTTGAAGACTCCCTGATATTTCCTGCAAGTCATCTACAAGGTTCTCAACATTACACTCTTTCTGATTTTCATGAAATTCTTGTGCAGTTTGATCTGTGCTGGTACCACAATGTGGAGATGCTGATCCTGTCTGTTCATTGCTTTCTAAAGTGGCATTTTCACTGTCCTTGCTGATGGGCCTGTTCGTTATTTCTGAAGGCATAAAATCATCTTCTGTAAAAACATCTTCGTTAAAGGGCCAAATACCTGACACTGCAAAGCCTGATTGAATGTTAATGGGAGTTGCCGCTTTAAGAAAAGCGTGGCCTCCTAGATTGATAGATTGTCAGTGGTGTCCCAACATTTTTCATCATCCATGAATCACACGCATTGTTGTAGACCGACTTCATGGGTCCAAAAACTGAACGGTCCAAGGGCTGAGTTTTAGATGAGGTGTGTGGTGGCGACGTGATCACATGAATGTTGTTTTTCTTGCACAGTTCAAGTGATTCAAATGAAATGTGGGAATCGTGATTGTCCAAGATCAAAATCAAAGGGAAGTCTTTGGAAGGTCTTGAATGCTTAATGAAGTGATTTATAACTTTGACGAAATTATCACGGGTCATCCAACCTGATTCATTAACAAGGCCAAGGGAACCTTCAGGTGCTCCAGCAAGCATAAAATTCTTAAAAATTTTTCTGGCAAACACAAAAACTGGAGGGATAATGTGACCCGCAGCTGACACAATGCAACAGATTGTGACCAGTTCTCCTCTTTCTCTGGATGTCACCTGGCCTATTTGCTTCACTCCTCGTGGGGCAATTACTTTTGGCACTTTCTGTACAGTGGTCAGACCTGACTCATCCAAATTGTAGATTTGAGCTCCACTCACATTTAGTTTTGTAATGGTTTCCTTCACAATGTTGAAGAAGGTGCAAATATTATGTTTGTTGAAAGCTGTAGCTCTAGCCAGAGATGTTGCCTCAGGTTGCCTTATGGTCAGCTCGGGATTCCGTCGCAAAAATCCACAAAGCCAGTCATTCCCTGCCATCATTTGTTCATCCCAGGTTAAAGGATGTGCAATGTTATTGACTTTCGCCATCTCGTACGCCAAAATACGAACGTTTTTAGTTGTGAGTCCATGGAACATTCTTGCACAATCTTTCAAGTAACTAGCAAAATCAGCTTCTTGCTTAGCTGTGAAAACAAGGCTATGCCTATAATTTGGTACGAGTCTAGTAGGCAGACCATTTCCTTCTCTGTCTTTTGTAAGATTGTTATTGAGGGTAGAGCGAGCAATGCCGTACTCCCTTGCAGCTTTCCTCACTCCCTTGCAGCTTTCCTCACTTTCATTCCATTTTTCACAGCATTAACAGCTTCTCTCATACGTTCCTCCGTAACGAGACCCTTGTTGGTGTTTCTGATGTACAATCTTGGCATCTGAAACAAAAGAGTGACAGAATTATATAACATTTAGAATGGTAGGCCTATCATTTGCAAAGAAATACTGATCATAGCACGAATGACGTGCATCTTTAATAAATCACTGAAATCAAATTTGTTAACAGTTTTATTGGTCTAGATTTAGACCCCAGTATTAAAAAAAATCAATAATGCTGATATTCGAATGCAATCTTCAACACTTTTAATAACAACAGACTGTCTTGTCAATTTCTTCTATGGGGAGAAATGAACCATGGGGAGAAATGAACCGGTCCATTTCTCCCCCCATCAATGTATTAAACTATTCAGCCATAAAGTCTCTTAAATCTAATATTATATGCTATATTTTTTATATGAACTCTTAAATAACAAGTAAATAAAGATATTAACGTAATTACCTTGTCCTGATTCCTGACTATGCGTCTGCTTTACGATGGTGTCTGGAACTGGAAAAAGAAACTTTAGTGCAGAAAATTTTTCAAACTTTGCGTGGGAACGACCTGTGCGGGAAGTCGATGGCAAATGAAAAATTCGGGCTATGTTTGATGTGGAAAACAAACTTATTATGGTTTCACTTTCATTGCATCACAGCCAGGGGCCAGAGAGGGGGTGGTCCATTTCTCCCCTATGTCCATTTCTCCCCAGTCTCCCCTACACATAATGACATGAGGAAAGACAGAAAGACAGGCAGAGAGACATAGTGTTCGAATAAGGGAGTGAAAGAGAGACAAAGAAAAGGAGTTAAAGAGACAGAGAGTGAGACAGGGTGAAAGAGGATTGAGTGAGAGAGATAATGATAATGAGAGTAAGAGAGAAACAGTGTGGTGTGCAAATATATATATATATATATATATATGTGTGTGTGTGTGTGTGTGTGTGTGCTTGCGTGTTTGCGTGTGAGATGGAGAAAGAGGTGGCGTTACATCATTCGACGAATGGGCTATTCACCTTATGTAACCAGCGGGCAAGCCTAGCTACATACAGTACACGGTGATCTCAACTTGTGAAGTACAGCCCATAATCTAGACCAAAGTTTTCACTAACAAAAAATACAGATATATAAAACCTACAGCGTATCTCTGTAAGCTAGACAACCACACAACCTTACGTGTGACGGTACCATACATCGTGTCTCTGAAAGCTAGACAACCACACAACCTTACGTGTGACGGGACAATATCACTGATCAGGACCCGAGCGCGTGAAAACAACTAAGTATATAAACACCAGCAGAAGAGAGAGGGAGACACACACACCTGAGATTTAAAAAACAAAAATGGATGTCGAGTGGAGTTCAGCAAACGTGCTGGCGAAGTCTTGGTTCGCTGGCACCGGTGGTTTCAACAACAACACTAAAGCTAACGCATATAACAATCGCTACGACCTTCAAATGGAGGGTACACATGATATTAATGCCAATAAAGATTGTCAGTCGGTAAAGTGTCAGGGTTTTAGTTCCACATGGAATCTCGGAGGACTTGTCAGTAAGTAACAAATACGTGACTTGTTAATCATAGTTAAGTAGCTTAAGTTAATTCTCATGCTAGAAATACGTTATTAAGTTGCGTAAGTTAACTAACTAGCTATCAAGCTAGAAATACGTTATTAAGCAGCGCAAGTTAACTAGCAAGCAAGAAATACGTTATCCGAAACGATTATACTTTATAACCACTGTGTTACTGAAACGATCAGCATCTACACTGTATGATGTGGGAGACAGAGCTCTCAGCTTGACCGGACTGCAACAGTGTCAGTTCTTCATTAAGAATGAGTATAACAATTACATGTTTAACCCACGGTGGTGGCTACGGGAATTGTTTTATTGATTATTGAGACGTAATTGCTGTTTGCCTAAGCTCTCGCCATGTAGTTTGCAGACTTATTATGTCTACTTATTATCTTCCCTACTCACTTTTACTTTTACCTAGGGCCTCAGTTTGTACAAGTTGTTACTGAGTTTTCTAGTTTATTTTTCCTCATATTGTGCCCAAAATATCTTGTCTGTCTACGACTGATAAATTTCTCTTATCAATTTACAGTTTTCATTTGTTTCTTGTTTTTTTCCGTGCAAGTAAATAAAATAGTCTACATGAATGTTATTTACAAATTCAACCCAGAAACTGACAAATACTCAGAAGCAAACTTCATCAGTCCGACCCCACCAGCAGATATTATAGAATGGGTTTTAATAACAAAGATTAAATTTTGTTGAGTATACATCACAGGGCCGTTCCGTGCTATATGATACAGAGAGTGGCCGCATCAGCCGGCACCGTACCGTAAAGGGGTTCATAAGTGGGCGGAATTTTAAAAGAAAAAAAAACATTTAAGGGGCGGCATTTCGAAGACTTACATCATACTAAGAAAATCTACTGCACGATCCTGATAGGTCGATATAGTGAATATACTATTGATGTACAGAAAAACGAACGAGAAAGTCTTACAATAAACAAGTGAAACCCGTAAAATGATTAGAGAAATTAGTCGCAGTCAGCGGGGAGCATCTGATGAATAGAAATAAACTAGAAAACTTAGTGATAACACAAGTGGCAAGTTTTATGGGAGAAGATCAAGTGGGAGGCAAAGAGAATTCTATCAAGATGGCTTGACCACAAAGCATAATCGGACATAAACACAGAGACGTGATTCCAGACTTGGTAATCTTGTGAGATTGCGAACCATATCATGACCGCCGGGAATTTTCTGGGAGTTGTCTGGGAAAAGCGAAGAAGGGAACTGGTCAACTTATCACATATGTTTTGGCCATGAATATGCGAAGTCGTAATACTTCACAACCCAAGGGCGACAGTCTACAGGTAAAACCTTATGAATGAAAATAAAGTGACATTGTGGACACAAGCAGTTTGCTATAATTATTATCTACAGTTGACCCTATGTTGTGACGTCGCACGTACTTCCTTTCTACGAGTCCCGTTCTTTGCATTCAGGAAACACGCCCTGGCCTCTCACACTTTTAGATGCGGCCTTCACAACGTCGTCGCTGATTGGCTGTTCTACCGCCAAGCACGTGTTGTCGGCGAGGGTCTGGTTGGGTACTAATCTACGCTGACCTTGTCCTTGGTCTGGATCAGGGCTGGTTGTTGTTATCTGTTGCAATACACCCTCACCGCCCCGTCACGTCGAGCTAGATTAATCAAGAAGATAATGTGAACTCCGGTGTTAAACATAAAAACACAACGGGCAAGCACCGCTTAAAGTACTAACGTCGTAGTACCAAGGCACCATATACAATTACATCTCCGTTCTGAACACTCTTATTAGAATAACATACTTCTGTGCGAACATACGGCTGCGAATCCTGGACAACTATACAATATGTGGAAAAACATTCTCGGAAGCCTAAAAGATATCGTTTTATCGTAGAATGCTGAAAGTTATTTGGGACAGCTAAAAAAGAGCAATCAGGACGTTTTAAGGGAAGCTGAGTCGCAAAGACAACTTATCCCACACATCAGAAAGAGGCAGTCATAGTTTTTTGGCCACGTTATAAGACAAAAACTGGAATATGTTGTGACAACCGGACAGATTTGCCGAAAGATAGATAGAGGAAGACAGCGTGAGAAGATCCTTGACAGTCTTGTGTCAATGTCATGGCACGGAAGCGAGTCAACACACGAATTAATCCATGTCGTCAGAATTCCTAATTTGTTGAGAGGCATGATCATCCAGGCCAGCCGGCAAGGCACTGGATGATGATGATACCTCTGAATATGGTACCATTTTGACGAATATTTTCGTTGGCTAGCTTTGAACTCAAGCGTAGCTTACATACGTGCTACAACTATAACCCCCCTGAGTCAAGGACGAGAATTCGGCGTTTAAGTCCAACTGACTGGCGTGCGTAACGACGCCTCCCTGTCACCCTACTGCGGTCACCGCAGAAGGTTTAAAACAAACGCGTTAAACTCCCCGGTCACGGTGACTTCCCTAAACAAAACCTAGTTTCTAGACAGGAAGTAATGTAGAACAATTGGTTCAATTGTTAGTTAGTTAGTTAGTCGCGGTTCCAACTTCATGGCAACGGGTCGTCCCCATATTGCTCCAATTGTTCAATTGTTTTAACACTGTGGCTATTGAATCTTGTCTTGGGAACTTTCCTTCACGTATCATGTTCACATCTGCATTGCGAGTGCTGCACAACCGCAGCGTCGAGCGTGTCTCGGGAATTCTGAACACGTTTCCTTGAAAATATTTTCAAAGTTGACAATTATGTCCTAAAAAACCGTAGAAGATGACAGCGGTGAAACAATTTGGGGACATTATCCGTTTGAGTGTTTGTACTCTCTCTCCCCCTCCCCCCTTTTCTCTCTCTTTCTCCTATCACCCCTCTCTCTCGCTTTCTCATATCCATTTATCTCTGTTGCTGTTTCCCTATATCTATATTTTCTCTCAGTCAGACTGAATTATTCTTTGGTATCTTTCTTGTTCATCCATTGTCATTGTTCGTCTCTGATATCTTTTTATCGCTATATTACTATTACGCTCTCACGCGCACTCAAACTACACTGCCTATAAGGTAATATATTGAAAAGCATGCTTGTAAGATAGTAGATTGTAAAAGCATTCTTGTTAACTGGTCACACTATTTCTGCCATTTTAATACAAATTGTGCACCAAACATGTTAAGCGTATTGTCTTATTATTTCGTTTCTCGCCATATTCCAGCCATTGCTTTACCCCAACCGGAAGCTTCCGGAAAGTATTCTCCCTCCATTTCTGAACATTTGTGTTGCTGTCAACTAACACCCCGAAACATGTCAAAGTTGCCTAAAATGTTTTCAACTGTAATCTTGCAGTAGAAGATGTCATGGTTGTTAACAACTAGAGCACGCACCATCACGCGATATAAAATTAAAGCTGTCATCTTCTAAGAAAAGAAATGGTTGCGGAGACTGAAGAATTTGATGAGTCCCAGGCAGATGACTACAGTTCCACTGGTATAATGCCAATGGGCGGCGAGGGTGGTATAGCTGTTTTGTCATCATATCTCGCCGTATGCGTGCGTGCATTCTTTACTGATAATGGTACACTTTAGTTGTAGTTGGTGAAAATATTTTGCAACTGCCAGACCCAGACCTAGCAAATATTAAATAATGAAATGACTAGGGTTGCTTAATTGTGTAAATGAAAAAACCGGGATATTTCCCGGAAGCATGAGCAGAAATAGTAGTCAGAAACTTGGGATAGAGCAGCACATTTTGTTGAAGAGGCGTGAGGAGACTTCCTTCTATAACCCAAAGTGGGCACTGAGAGTTTATATAACTCAAAGTGGACGCTGAGAGTTTATATAACCCAGAGTTTATATAACCCAAAGTGGTCACTGAGAATTTATATAACCCAAAGTGGACATTGAGATTTTATATAACCCAAAGTGGGCGGTGAGAGTTTATATAACTCAAAATGGACGCTGAGAGTTTGTATAACCAAAAGTTGACACTGAGCGTTTATGTAACCCAAAAAGTGGGCACTGAGATTAGTTTAAATAACCAGAAGTAGGCACTGAGAGTTTATATAACACAAAGTAGGCACTGAGAGTTTATATAACCCAAAGTGGGCATTGAGATGAGTTTATATTACCCAAAGTAGGCACTGAGAGTTTATATAACCCAAAGTGGGCACTGAGATGAGTTCATATAACCCAGAGTAGGCACTGAAAGTTTTTATAACCCAAAGTAGGCACTGAGAGTTTATATAACCCAAAGTGGGCACTGAGAGTTTATATAACCCAAAGTGGACGCTGAGAGTTTATATAACCCAGAGTGGGCACTGAGAGTTTATATAACCCAAAGTAGGCACTGAGAGTTTATATAACCCAAAGTAGGCACTGAGAGTTTATATAACCCAGAGTGGGCACTGAGAGTTTAAATAGCCCAGAGTTTATATAACCCAAAGTAGGCACTGAGAGTTTATATAACCCAAAGTGGGCACAGAGAGTTTATATAACCCAAACTGGGCACTGAGAGTTTATATAACTCAAAGTGGACGCTGAGAGTTTATATAACCCAAAGTGGTCACTGAGAATTTATATAACCCAAAGTGGGCGGTGAGAGTTTATTTAACACAAAGTGGGCGGTGTGAGTTTATTTAACACAAAGTGGGCGGTGAGAGTTTATTTAACACAAAGTGGCGGTGAGAGTTTATATAACCCAAAGTGGGCACTTGGAGAAATGCCTACACTTTACATTACATTAAATGGAAACTGAAAATTGTCTTGCAAACCTATCTTTTGTCTTACTCTAGTTCAAGACGATTATTCCATTACCCCTACCCCGTTCCACCTCAAAGAGAAGTTATATTAGGGTACATCCCTGGCTCAGATTAGTATTCCTTGTGACTGAGTCAACGGCAAATAGCTGCCCACGATTTTACCTTCACAAGATATTAAATTGACAGAGATTGTTGTCCATACGGTAATAACTGAGTGCAAGACAAAATTACAAAGTTGATTTATCTTTTGTCTGACCCCAGGAGGAGACTGAAAATTACCATGCTGATCTATCTTTTGTCTGACCTTAGTTGGGGGATGAAAAATGCTAATCTGATATATCTTTTGCCTTCTTACTTGTGGCTGAACATTATTGTGCTGATATGTCTTTTGTTTTACTCTAGGTGACGACTGAGAGTTTCCCAGTAGTCAGATTAGTAATTTTAGAGACTTTCCTGCATTTTTGCACACATTTTGTTGGTTTCATGCATTTTGTTAATCATGACATTTCATTAAAACTGTCATGGCTGTCATGGCATTTTCTTACTCCTCCTGTCATGGATGTCATGACATTTTGTTTCTGCTGTTGTGGCTGTTATGACATTTTGTTACTGCTGTCATGGGTGTCATGACATTTAGTTTCTGCTGTCATACCATTTTGTTACTGGTGTCATGACATTTTGTTGCTGCTGTCTTGGGTGTCATGACATTTTGTTTCTGCTGTCATGACATTTTGTTAATGCTGTTGTGGCTGTCATGACATTTTGTTTCTGCTGTCATGACAATTTGTTACTGCTGTCATGGCATTTTGTTATTGCTGTCATGGGTGTCATGACATTTTGTTTCTGCTGTCATGGCATTTTGTTATTGCTGTCATGGGTGTCATGACATTTTGTTAATGCTGTTGTGGCTGTCATGACATTTTGTTTCTGCTGTCATGACAGTTTGTTACTGCTGTCATGGCATTTTGTTATTTCTGTCATGGGTGTCATGACATTTTGTTTCTGCTGTCATGGCATTTTGTTATTGCTGTCATGGGTGTGATGACATTTTGTTTCTGCTGTCATGGCATTTTGTTATTGCTGTCATGGGTGTCATGACATTTTGTTTCTGCTGTCATGACAGTTTGTTACTGCTGTTATGGCATTTTGTTATTGCTGTCATGGGTGTCATGACATTTTGTTTCTGCTGTCATGACATTTTGTTTCTGCTGTCATGGGTGTCATGACATTTTGTTTCTGCTGTCATGACAATTTGTTACTGCTGTCATGGCATTTTGTTATTGCTGTCATGGGTGTCATGACATTTTGTTTCTGCTGTTATGGGTATCATGACATTTTGTTTCTGCTGTTATGGGTGTCATGACATTTTGTTACTGCTGTAGTGGGTGTCATGACATTTTCCTTCTGCTGTTATGACATTTTGTTATTACTGTCAAGGGTGTAAAGGTATTTTTTTCTAGTAGATTCTACTGCCATGGGTGTCAAAACATTTTGTTACTTCTGTTAGGAGTGTCATGACATTTTCAAATTGTTGCATCATACAATAGAAATTCAATGCTGTATATACCAGTTTGAACATGTTTACACACACGCAAGCATGTACACACACACACACACACAAACACACTCAAACTTTCATATCCTGAATGACAAAGTAGGATTGTGAACAAACACGCCAGCACAATATAAGGAAGTGTTGACATCCTGGAGACCATTGCAACATTGCTGACTGGAGTAGTTGTTCAAATTTTTCCCCCACTCACTGGTTATACATGCTATCTACAGCACTTAACATATTCATATCTGCCAAGAGTAAGTTGTAGTTGAATATTTTCTGTTGATATGTAAACTGAAGCTTTTCTAACCATATCTGTTTCTACAGAGATGAGAAATCGTGTTTTAACATTGAGATTATTATATAGAATTTACCAGTGTTTTTCAGTGTCCACCGAGGATACACAGTCAACTTAATTGCTACTGACATATCATAAAGGGGTGCCACTGTAGTGCATTGACCAGTATGCTTGCTAGTGATGGGTTCAAATCCCCCATTAGGGTGGGTATTTCAAATTTTACCTGGGCTCCCAGATCAATTTAATTTATGTCCTGAGAAATAAAGGTGTTATATTGACTACATTGCTTGTTGAGTGCTGATTGGTCTAAAATATGGGGCTGGCTATAGAATTAGCATATATTCAGTATGCCTCAAGGCGTGGAAAAAGGTTCCTAACTGTTCTTTGTATTATAAGACCACAGTAGCATTACTGCTTGCCAGTATTTAACACAGGGTTATCTTTAAGTGTATATCTAGACATATCAGTTACTGCAGAGAAATATGTTTTAACTAAGTGCCATGGGATGATTATGGGTCTTAAGCGACTTTCTCTATCTGCCATTGGCTTATATACAGCTGAAAATGTTATTGTGAAATGTTGTCTTAATTAAAATATAAATACAGAACTTTTCCATTAGAAACATGCTTTAATTATATATATAATCTTCTCTGCTACCATATTAACAACTTTTATGCCATAACTCGGACACACCCCAACTTTCCATTTTTCCCCCGTACAATTTTGTTGGTCTAAACCTGCTTTTTGTTAGGCACTGGATCTGTTAACATTGAAGTGGATTGTTTCATACACGTTAACAATGACATACATAATTTAATTGCTGCCTATGTATCCATAGGGAGCTGTGGTAGCTAGCAAGTTTACCTGTTGGTCAAGTGGATATTGGTTCTTTGTTTATTCTTCAGTTTCCTGAATGATTGCAGCTGCTGTCTGATTGACAGTCCAGTCCACTATAAACAGTTGAAACTGACTACATGTCTTATCTTGCTGACTGTTTTTGCTTAGTCTCTTTTGGTCTTTTTAGGTATTGCATTTGAAAGAGTATTAACCCATTCTTTAAATAGTATATGCTATTAAACTTTTCATGTTTGTGATCATAGCACAACAATGAAACATCTAACTGTTTATTTATTTGTTTTATACAAGATGTAAATATATTGCATCTTTTAAAGTAATGGAGTCTGTCATGTTTTATTGTGGTAATTTCCTGTTTGGGGTATGCTCCTGTGGAATGTTCTGAGACTGGAAGAGTTATGGGCTTTTGTTTACTGGAACTTTTGTTAGTGGGCCTTGTTTGATGAGACGAACATTGATGTATTAGTGGTTAAGCCGTATTCAAGTTTCCCACCAGGCTGCATTTCTTTCTTTCATAGAGGTACTTTTCAGAAGTATGTTTGTTGTACACGATATATCTTTCTTTGCTGAGCAAACAACAGCGTGACGTTTCATGTGGGATCAAATACCTGATCTGCACAGTAATAGATGAGTGGACTGCCACACTTGCTTCAGGTTCCATATGAAGAGGAGTCAGTGAAAAAAATCAATCACTGACAGTATCTTAAGTCGTTTGAATTATGTGCATCGCAGTCAGCATGGCCAAATGGATAAGAACACTCGTTCTCAAACTCTCTAGTATGCTGATGCCGATGTCGGTTCCAATGCCTACACTGGTCAAATGGACTAAAATGTTGACTTGAGAACGTAAATTACAAGTAACTCAGCAGTCGGAGTGGGTTCGCTTGATGGCGAGGGACACTGGTAATAGGTAAAGCTAATCCGCACATAAAAATCTGTCCAGTGCACTAGAAGTAGTAGCACGTGGACTACGCTTGAGTTCAAAGTGAGTGAACGCAACAAAAAAAAATAATGTATATTGAGAATTATATTGAACATATTAATTGTATTCACTGCCACTAATGATTATTTTCTAACAATTTTCAGATTTTCCAATGCTGGGTATACTTCAAAACCAACCAGAGGTTTCTAATCATAGAATACCAATGGATTTCTCCCCATACCTGCTGTCATCAAGTCCACCCACATCATCAGGCTTCGAGCTGATGGGCTTACTCCAGTCACTGCTCAAATGGTCACTTACGGATTCAGTCCATCATCCTTCCACACCGGCGACTGTGCTAAATTGCCCTTTCACTCTCAGGAAACAAATTCACTGGACAAAAATGCCAACTTAAACAAAAGAAGAAATGGACCGTTGAAATCTATCATTATCAAATCGGAAACTTCTAGTGAATCAGAAGGAGATTGTTCTTGTCCTGAAAGTCCTCATTCACCTGGTAAAATTACAAAAAAAGTGTCATTTGCCGATCACAAAGGTCTTGCACTAGCTCAGGTACGTTTAGTGAAAGAAGGGCCTGATGAACCACCTCACTTGAATCCAGAATTATTGTCATCGTTAACTGAGGGTGCAAATGCAGATGTCACATGCAAACCTCCCATTAAGTTATGCTTCCCCCAGCCAGCATCTGATTATTTAGCCTTCAGGGATAAGGTCAGCAAGAATTTAGTTGCTTTAGAAAATGTCATTTTAAAAGATTACACAATTGAAGGCACCATTAAAGTGAAAAATATTACATTTGAAAAGCAAGTATTTGTGCGAATATCTTGGGATGAGTGGGAAACTTTCAAAGATATGAGTACTACTTACATTCCAGGCCCAGGGTCAAGCTACAGCAGATTCTTTTGACACTTTCTCCTTCAAGATTGATATCCCACCAAACTTTGATGTCTCCAAGAAAGTCCAGTTTGCTGTGTGTTTCAAAGAAAATGAAAATGAACACTGGGACAGCAATGGTGGCAAAAATTATTGCATCGTGTCTGAGAATTATGAAGGTTACAAGCAGCCATCATCTAAAGTTTCTGCAGACAGTTCAGATTGGCTTTCAGACAAATTCATTGAAGGATGGACAGAATTCTCAGAGAGCCAAGATATTGAAACATCCACTCCGTACTACTAATGCAGACATTTTCAGAAAGAAATCATTAAGTCTTATATTTTCTGCTTCAGAGAAAATTTGCTGCAGCTGATCTTTTTGTGAACAGCAGTATTCACATAATAGAAGAGTTGCTAGTGCATACATTTAGAATCTTGTATGATACAGATTGTCTAGTTTGTTACAGCAAATTGAAGCAATATGCAATATCCCTTTATCTAGTTTGTTACAGGCAAGTTGAAGGGATATATACTATCCCCTTATCTAGTTTGTTATGGCAAGCTGAAAGGATACATGTTATCCCTTATCTAGTTTGTTATGGCAAGCTGAAGGATACATGACATCCTCCTAATCTAGTTTGTTTGGCAAGCTGAATGGATACATGATATCTCCTTATCTAGTTTGTTATGGCAAGCTGAAAGGATACATGTTATCCCTTATCTAGTTTGTTATGGCAAGCTGAAAGGATACATGTTATCCCTTATCTAGTTTGTTATGGCAAGCTGAAAGGATACATGTTATCCCTTATCTAGTTTGTTATGGCAAGCTGAAGGATACATGACATCCTCCTAATCTAGTTTGTTTGGCAAGCTGAATGGATACATGATATCTCCTTATCTAGTTTGTTACAGGCAATTTGAAGGGATACACAATATCCTCTTAAATAGTTTGTTATGGCAAGTTGAGAAGGGATGCACGATATCCCCCATTTGAAGTCCTGATTCTGAAGCTTGCCACATCTATCCTATGTGAAAGCACTGAGGATTCACTAGGCATCGCATGTCTGCAGTATGTGCAGAGGCATATTATTATCCTGAAGAACTGAATATCAAGTCCATTGCATGTATGTGCATTTATATATGTGTGTATGTGTATATATGTAAATATATGTGTGGATGGGGAAGTATATCCTATTGGTATAAGAATAGACTAATTTATTATTTGCTCAAAGTTGTATATTGGATAAAAACAGTACATTAAATATTTTTGAACTTAGTACATAATACTGATTAACAATAGCTAAATTCTCAAAATTAGTTCTAGATAATGAGTAAATAATTTATTTTAGGTCTATTTTATTTCATAATATGTAGGTGAATATTCAAAGAGAATTCTCTGGGAATTGATACATTATTAACATTTTCTATACCAAACAATGTATTGTACCTTGATCTGTGCTATAACTACATACTTATTTATGAGTTCAGCACCAAGCAACTCTTAATTTATCACATACATTTTGTAATGAAGCTCAAAATGACACTATTTTGGTCACGTCGTCGAATAGAATGAGCTAATAAAAGTAACCTGTTGTTATCACTTACAGCAGGTCAGTTTTAACTAGCTAGGGATTTTCTGACACTTGTTTAAACTAAATGGTACAACAAAGTATTGGTACAAAGTGTGCACTGAAGTCTCCATGCATTCTAAGCCATGGCCATATGAGGACAAAAACAAGTAAGGGTGATATGGGATTGACAAGCTCATATCTTTGCCATCTGTTTCATTCTGCAGGCAAAGTCAAGCACCTATTTTGAAAACTTGTTCATTGAAGCAGTAGTGACCTTGTGCAGTGAAACGGTTCTGCAAGCTGGTTTCAAATGCAATACCTTGGCTACATTGACAAAAAGTAGTGGAAGAAACTGAAATTTTGAGAGCAGCAAATAGAATGTGTTTGTTGGCACTAACAAAGGTTGAGAGTTTGAGGTTAAACTCTTATTTTTTGTTAGCTATATATTGGTCTTGAAAACAACCAGGAGCCATAATTACAAAATATAATTGTTTTAAACCTATTCATTTTGGTTTGAGCTCATGAGTTGTAATATCATTCTTATTACCAGCAGTTCAGTTAATAAATTTACATTATAGCACAGGTTAATTGAAGTATACCATTTATCGTTTGTTCGATTTAAAATTGAAATAATCTTTGCATTAAAATATCCCATGTTCTGTAAGTTTGTCATTGTACATAATCATTGTTCCCCATGGCAGGAATTTAGTTTTGAGTAATTGCATTGAGAAATTGTATTGGCTTATGACACAATACATCAAAATGGTGCTAGTAATATATTTACATTTGTCAGAAGTTAAGATAATTTTTATAATTTTGAAACTTAATATGGAGAGGGAGACTGGTATGTATGTCTGTCAGGAAATCGTGTAAAACTTGCAAGTAGATGTTGCAGATGATACAATTTACGGCCAAGACATTTCTGAAATAAACGTGTCTACCTCATGCTCTGCAGGAGCCTTTGTTTTCACCTCTGATATTGTGTTCAGTTAGTAGTTTATTCTCTGTTCCTTTGATTTGATGTTTTCGGGCATATAAAAGCATTTGGATTACATTTTTAGTATTTGACGTTTTTGAATTTTCTTCCTTCCATTTCTCTTTACATGATGCAAAAGTCAGCGTTGTTTTAGAGTTTTAGATTACACTAATTATATATATATATATATATATATATATATATATATATATCCCCAGACACACATCTGCGCGTGCAATTTTTTTGGGGTTTAAATTCTGTAATTAATTTTCTTGCTTCCTAATGTTATGCTAAATTTGAAGCATAAATGATAAAAAACACTCTTCATGAATAATTTGAAGCAGGGATTATTTGCAAAAACTGATTGCTTAATCATTGCACTTAAAAATTACCAGTATAGATTTTAAATATTAATACCAAAGTAACAGATTATGTGACTCATAGTCACTCAACGAAAGATGGAAATGAACCTGAGATTTCATAACCAATGACTGGGGAAGGGCTAAACTAGGTTAGATTTTATGGAAAACTAGAAACAAAAATATTTGCAGGAAAGGCTAATTTAAAATGCAATAAAGAAAAGGAGCCGCAGTAGTACAGTGGTTAGTGCACTAGGCTACTAAACCACTGGTCTAGGTTAAATTCCCAGCAGAAGTAGCATTTTTGTTTCTGACCAGGAGAGCTCTGGGGTTGACATAGCCTCATAAACTGGGATTTCCAGATTATTCTTTAGAAATTGCTTGGTACGGAAAGGTAGCAAGGGAATGAACTACCCATCCCTACTTCATTTTGCTGTGACCTAGAATATACAAAGACTGAACACCCCACACTCTAACAGCAGAATCTGCCATGGGATTAACTTGACCTTTATGTGCTTACATTTTATTATTAAGTTCTAATCCTGTTTATAAATTTCTGTATTCACATTAAAAAATATACAGTGTTGTGTCACTCGTTCATGTCACCCCTTTGTTATCACTTTTAGTGCAGTCGAAATTTATTATGTCACTTTGGTCTCGTGTCCTTCTTTTGTTGTGCCACTCCTTTCCTGTCTTCTTCCTATTAATCCTATGTTATGTCAGCCCTTTAAATAGAATCAGTAATTAAGAATTTGAGCTGCAGGTTTTAAAGATATCAAGTAGCTTGGATTTCTTGAAGTTTATCATGGCAGAGGTAATCTCATTGCAGACATGACTGAAGGGGTGCCAAGTTAGAGGACGTGCCATATAGAAGGTCATAGCATTATGAAGTGAGATATTAAGGGGGGGGGGGGGGGGGCCTGAGTGGTCTCGAGAAATAGTGTCCAACTTGAGTGCTGGAGGTCCCGGGGTCAAGCCCCAGTGAGGGTCGGAATTTTTTCATGTGAACTTTTAGTAACAAAATTTCCCCTGGTCTCTGGGTAGTGAGATCGGATGACTGTGTGTATTGCGCATGTAAAAACATCCCTCACCAGTTGGAAATCGAAAAGGGGTAAGTAGCCTTATGGCGCTGCTCGGGCAAAATTTTGAGTTAAAAATCTACCCAAAGTATTTGAGGATCGTCACCGGTGCTACAGAGTTTGTGCATTGAGCTGAGATTCTCCGGACTCAGGCTTGAGTTAGGAGTACTACTGAGCACTTATGGGTTACACCCGTGTGCTGTGATGTTGATCCGTCGACTAAACTAAACTGAAGTGAGATTAATATCCATTTTACAATGCAGGTGACACCAGAACCATCATAGTCTCAGAAAAACATCAGGCCACTGCTAGGAATCAACTCTGGGGTCCATTGGTACATCTGTGTGCTAATTACTTAAAGTCGAGTCTGTGCTAATTACTACTGTTAGAAAATCATTCTTTATATTTAGGTATATACAAAATAACCTGATGAAAAGAGAGACATTGCAGAACATTGTGACAAGTGGAAAGATCAAGGGGAAGAGAGGCAGAGACAAACAAGAAAAATGATGCTGAAGGGACAGACGGAGGAATATTATCAGCAGAGTTGATCCAGAACTCCAAAGACTGAGATGATGATAGTTTACAAGAATGTGAAAAGAAGCATTATAAAGGTTGCTTAGCTCGTATGAAGACTTTCAGTTAGATCTACTGGGGTTTTGGTTGTTTTGTTTTCTTTAACATAATGAATACACAAGGACTTTTTCTGAAGGGAAGTGGGCGCATTGGTGTAATAGAAGGTTATGCTGATAATAGCGAGGTCGGGTAAGGGTTTGATACCAGCTCTTGTTGTTCACTACGGGAGAGAAAGAATGGCCATCTATTTGGTCCGTTCATTAAGGCCTTCAAAAATGTGATGGTACTAACACTACACATATCTGTAGCAGCTTTCTGCTATGGGTGTTTTGTTATGTTTTATAGAAGATTATGGGAGACAATGCATTCTCATTGTCCTGCTCTTAAATGCGGACAGTGTATTTCCTGTTTTATAATCCTTATTGTAATAAACATGTCTTAGTTTGGTTCATACAGCCACCTCCGAAATTTACTTTAGGATTGACAGACCACAGCATGGTCCTTTGGTGATGATGGATGAAACAACAATATTAATTTGTCAGATTCAAACCTCTTTTATGTAACATTACATTGTTGACTCCCATACCTTGTAATGCAGCATCACTTGTCTATGCCACAATACTTGTCTATGCTAAAGTTTTTGTCTATGCAACAATACTGGTCTCTGCTATAGGTTTTGTCTATGCAGCAATACTTGTCTATGCCTTCTTGCCAGTCTGTGTATTAATACAGTTTTATTTGTCTATGCAACAGTAATTTTCGATGCCAGAGTTCCTTGTCTACTCAAGAATGCTTGATTAGTCCAGCTGCACTTGTCTATGCCAGAGTACTTGCCTACACAGCAGTACTTGTCTTACACAACAGTAATTGTGTATGCAACAGTTCTTGTGTATGGAATATTGCTTGTGCATACCACAGTAATGCCTATGCAACGGTACAACAGTACTTGTCTTTGCAGAAGTACTTGTACCTGCAGAAGTACCTGTCTGTGTATTTATACAATTTGATTTGTAGTATATTACATTACTTGTCTATGTAATGTTACTTACTTAAGCATTTATGTTATGCAGCATCTCTTGACTATAAACACTTTATTATCTGCATTACTTTATGCAACATTACATGTCTACTGTATTCTACTATATACAATATTACTTATCTACCAAATACTACATAACTTTATGCAACATGTCTACTGTTTTCCACATTACTGTATGCAATATTAATTGTATACCAAATGCTACATTACTTTATGCAACACTACACATCTGTTATATGCTACATTACTTTATGCAACACTATGCACCTCAGTTGCTACATTACTTTATGCAACACTACATGTCTTCATAATGTTATATAATGCAGTGTACTTAACATGACTTATCTAAGTAACATTATTTGTCTTTGCATTACTTTAGTTAGTTAGTTAGTCGACAGATCATCCTCGTTGCACATCGAACCATTCAGTCCATAAGTGCTCGGATCCCCTCCTCAGCAAATCCCGCAGCGTGTAGCGGCTAACGACGCCAGTTCTGTGTTGGTTTATCAATCTTCTTTGGCTTCCTGCGTAGTGTTCTTGTTTGGCCACCCCTCTTTTAATTTGCTGCTCTCGCAGTCTGGCCATTGTTGTAGATTCACAGTCATCACTTGGTTCTCGTAAAAGACTCACTTCTCGTAGAGCATTCAGAATGTCAGCCTGGTCCATGGCGCGTCAGCCCTCCACAGTAGCTTCACCTGCGAGCTTGTCAGCCCACTCATTTCCTTGTACTCCTGCATGACCTGGCACGAAGATGAAACTAATCTTTGCCAGCCGAGACCGCTTCAGAGGCAGCAACCACTCTCTTCGGATTGATCCCTCCTCTATCCTCTTGATCATGTTCATTGAGTCGCTAAGGAAACAAGCCCTAGTGAATGTCTGTGTCTCGAGCCATGTTATTGCTTTACTTACTGCCATGACTTCCATGGTCAGGCTACTTGTGGTTTCAGTGAAAGCACCAGAGTCCTCCTTCACAATTCTCCCTCCGGCCCGAGCTGTAAAGGCCCATGAGCTTCTCACATGTCGGACGACCGACCCATCTGTGTAGATGACCGCGTCACCGTCTAGCGAATTCTCGAAAATCAACGCTTGTACTTCAGCCTCAACAGCAGCCGGATTTTCTTGTCTGCATTTTCTATCTAGTTGGATGCAAACTGAAAAGGATGTGCAGAAGTCTGTTGGCACTTGCACCCACTCCTCGCCAGGTTCTAAGTCCTCAAGTGAATACACCTGTTGAAGAATGTCTTCGGCTTGACCCATCCACGACTGTCCTCTTTTTAACCTGCTGCCCTTCACCTTCCTAATTTCACTATGCAGTGGATGTTGTGTGTTTGCGTTAATTCTGAGGTAGGTGCGTGTCCTGCAAACTTGTATTCTCTCTTCAATGGTTGGAAAATCAAGAAGGTAGCGCATCGCCCTGCATGCTGTATCTCTTGTACATCCAAGAATAATGCGCATTGCTTCATTCTGTATCCTTTCCATCCTTTCTATCTGCTTATGGCTGAGAGTCAGGATTGCCATTGCATACTCCAACTTTGCATTACTTTATGTAACATTACTTGTCCAGAGTAACATTACTTGTGTAGGCTTTTCAATATACAACACTACTTGTATACCATATGCTGCATTACTTTATGCAAGATTACTTATCTATACTGCCTTATCTACTCATTGTTCTTTCTTCATACACCTTCAGATATCAACATGAATATATTTAAAGAAAGCATGTCAACTTGAGCTTACTTACATCTCCATAGAGTTCGTCTTCAGATAGTATGGTTGTAATTTTCTCTGTTCTACATATGTTGGACTCTCTTGCAGTATATGTTTAGCTGTTATTTTACCATTTCTAATGGTTACATTCCACACTCTTTCCTACCATTAGATTATTGAAAAAATTGTAGTTCAGCCTGTTCAACAAACAATATATCCTGTCTGGAGTCTGAACATGTATACTTGTTTGAGTTGGTAATATGCATCATCTTTCTGATGATCTAAGTGGTCTAATTCCCACTTGGTTCCATAAGTGTTTCTTACCAGTCTCTTGGCCTTATGTTAGATTATGTCTGTGTGAGGCTGGTGTGGTCTTCCAACTTCCTTTGCCAAGTACCAGCCTCTTCATTTCCAGTTATCTATCAATGTGACGGGATCCAAGGTATTACAACCCTTGTGGGTTTCTTACATAGTCCAAGAAGTGTTGCTCTTAGGTCTGCTGGTTCTGCACTGTGTTTGCTCTTTAGTAATGAGACAACTAACATTGTATCTAACTAACGTTGTATCTAAGAAGAGAGCTATGTGTTTCTCTTTATTTCTCATTGTCCAGATGATTTCTGCTGCGGTTTTAAAAGCCCCTGTCTCTGCTCTGGATTTACTTGAGAATTTTCCAGTTGTAACTGGCTGTGTTTTCTTTCTCCATTCTTTAGATTCAGGCGTATTCCTCCACCTCCATTTTCTGTTAAGTGTTTTGTCAATCCATCTGTTTATACCTGGGTACAGGTGCTACTTGAATGGTGTTCTTTAGTCTATAGCTATTACAAGACCATGTGGTCTGTCAACTTTCTATATTGTTCTGCTTGTTCCTGGGCTGTGTTATCTCTTCTTTCCTTCGTTAGTTGTACACTTATTTTATGTGCATTAGATTCCTTCATTGTAAGAATGTAATAATATGAAGTTTATAGATGGTAATTTGAACTTTTGAAGACTGGAAGAGCTCTAATCTTAAAACTTATATCATGAACAAATAGTCATTGTGGCATTATGATGTACAGTGAATGTGCAGCATCCTGCATAATTATATCTCCACATTTGTTTCTGCTGCCTTTTATTGTTGCCTTCTTTGCATTATATTTAAAGCATTTAAACTCTTAAAGGATGTGAGAGTTTGATGGAAGAGTTTTCAGAGTTTGAAGTTAATTTTAAAGATTGAGAGCTAAATATTAAATATGTCTGTGATTTTCAAAACTGCATGTTAAAGTGGTAAAAAAGCTCATATTTAAAATTACAACCAGGGCAAAATGAAACAAAATGTGCAATTTAATTGTCCCATCATAAATGCTTGGACGTTTAGGCCAAAATACAGATCTCCAAACCAACAGTTAAGCACAGTGTGTGTTTTAGTCTTCATTTTAATGATGTGTTTGGATGTTTATGAATATTATTCTTAGCCTGGAGAACTGTCTATCATAAAGAGTGTGCTAATATTTAAGATGAAAAATACAACTATAATACCATTGTTTTCAACATTATTTGCATGGTTTATTGTGTACGGGTGCTTATTCAAGAAAAAATAGAATAAAAGTATTATACTAATGGGAAGTTAGTATAGTTTTACATTCATATGCTAGGAATACTAGACACAGGTACAAGAATTTATTTTATTTTCAGTCTGCTGCTTGCTTCTGTATGTTTTATATGTTAAAGTAACACTTTCTGTCACTCTCATTACTGCCTATAGTAACTTGCAGTGTTGGGCAGCTTGAAATACACCAAAAAATAATTGAAATGTTGAAATAATATCTCATACAAATGATAGTTACATCATGGTTGCTGGCTGTGAATGCCAAGTTGGATATTGTAGCAGTTTTGTAAATGATATAATCAGCATTTCTGATCAGTATTATGTGTACCAAAATGATTATAGGCTAGATATGAGTGTCGCTGTGAGTATTGTCGAGATCTAGCCTATCAAGATCATTTTTGCTCAGTCTTGACATCAGTCTAATGAATATGTATGTACATTGAACATTCTTCATGGGAGGAGGAGGTTAGAAAGCGGTCGGTCACCTTGTGGCAGGTCTTTAGCAGGACGTTGCTCTATCATGACCTTGCTCTTATCATGACCTGCTATAATTTTACTCCATCTGTGGCCCTGTCTCTTGCCTTATTCACAAACATGCCCAAGGCGTCTGCAATGTCTATCTATTTGCTGGTTGACCCCTGGCTCTTCTTGCAGGAAACTTGCCTTCCATCACTGTTCTTTCCCAGCCACTGTGACATTTAATATGACCAAAGTAAGAGCTAGATACTTGCCATTTACAGGGTCTACCATTGCATGAAGTACAACTTGTATGTATTGTTTAACATAAGGTAGTCAGTATATGATTGTCAGTTATCAAATGAGGGTTTTGTTAACAAAATAGTCATTTTTTGATTTCTGGGTCAATGGCACCTTGTGGCAGGTCATGAGGCTTCCTATGCTGAGGACATTTTCTGACAGCTGTCTGTGAAATGGTTCACAAAATATAATGTAACAATGGCCCAAAGAGTACAAAGAAACTCTCAGAGATTGTTTCTGTTATAACTGTCAATCCCAGACAGTGGTTACTTTGAACTATATCATGTATTAGGAGATAACAGAATACCTATTTAAGACTGCAGTTAATGAACAAATCAGGAAAGAGTGGGTGGGAGTAAAGGAGTTAAAGTTCCTCTTCTTTTCCTTCCTTGTTCGCAGTTAGACCACCATGTTAATGCCTCTAGTAAAAGCAGGAACTAATGTCAGGTTGTTGACATTTCATGTCAGTGTTTGGTGATGTTATGGTTGATTAATGTCACATTTGTTTACATTCATTAGGGTAAATTTAGCAGGCCTGGAAAAGGTGATAGTTGATTGATGTCACATTTGTTTACATTCATTAGGGTAAATTTGGCAGGCCTGGAAAAGGTGACTGACCATTTTGGGGCTGTTGTCACACACAAACAAAGATCAGATGAACCTGTTTTAAATTTGTGATATAGTTTATGTTTCTGAACCACATTAGCACAGTGGCAGTCATGTTTGCCTCCCGACCTGATGGTCATGTGCTTGAATTCATATCCAGGCAGATTTGTATAAATGAACCTGGGTCCCAGGTCAATCCCTCTGAAAATAGATATCAAGAAATTCTCTTAACAAGTAAAGGCGACCAGCGTGATATTGACCACATCACCCATCGAGTGATAATTGGTCTGCACAAGTTTGGGGCCACTACCATGGATCAGTACATCTCAAGGCATGTAATGGAGTCATTTGCCGTACTCTTACTTACTAGATGATTTGCAATCTGGTGTGTCCTGTTCCCAATTGAAAATTATGACCTCATCTTTTCTTGAAAGATGAGGTAAACTGATATACAGGACAGAGTTAATATAAAAACAACAAGATGGAACAAAATGAGTTAAATATATTAAGCCTTATTCGATTAATAAACCATGAGAGGTAGAATTAGGAATGAGGAAATTGGAAGTCGATGAAGTCTGGAAACGGTCATGCATTTCATTAAAGAACAACAGATTAAGTGGTGTAGACACCTCACAAGAATGCCCTGGTACCATCTGCCACAAAGAGCTTCATTGAAGAAATATAATTGATACAGAGGTAGGGGAAGACCGTGTAAACAATGGATTGATGGCATCAAGAGAAATGAATACCAACTTACAAACAGCATTAGAAAAAGTGTGTAAAAGATCTTTACATCACTTCACTGATGTAAATGGCGGAAGAGATGAAGATTACATTTATCTTCATTGATATTAGGTCCATTATAACTTTGTTATAAATAATTGTAAAGTGATATTTCTAAAGTTGAACTATGTGCCTTTGTGTGCAATATACTGAATTATGTATTTCATTTACAAATGTTTCTCACTCTGTATATATTGTACAGAAATAATGTATGCATTATTATGCTAACTGGATCTTTCATATAAATAAACTATAGGAACTGAATTCAAGTTTGTATGTTTTTTGTATGTTTGTATGCTGTTACTTGAGAGTATACGGTGATTTGGTAGATTTTACTATTGTTGAAACTTGCATGTGTGTGGGTATGTATGTATGTATGCGTGCATGGATTTATTAAGTTTCTATTCTCCTAATGTCAGTAGATATTACTGAACAAAGATTGGACACCAGGTCATTGCCTATGGGTGGTTATAATTTAGGTCGTGAACTAAAAAAGACTTAGATTCATACAAGAGACAACATTGCAGTTATAAACATATTTCAGGCGAACGAAAGAAGAAGAAAGTTATTATTTGCAGGTGGTTACTATTTAGGTCATTATCATCCATGGATGGTTGGTTATTCAGGTCATAATCTATGGTTATTATCTATGGGTGGTTACCATTTAGGTCATCATCTGCAGGTGGTTACTATTTAGGTCATTATCTGTTGGTGGTTATCTTTCAGGTCATCATCTGTGGATGGTTATCATTCAGGTTATTATCTGCTGGTGGTTATCATTCAGGTCATCATTTGTGGATGGTTATCATTCAGGTCATTATCATCTGCCAGTGGTTAT
The DNA here is from genome assembly GCA_014155875.1 of Cepaea nemoralis. Classification (NCBI taxonomy): domain Eukaryota; kingdom Metazoa; phylum Mollusca; class Gastropoda; order Stylommatophora; family Helicidae; genus Cepaea; species Cepaea nemoralis. The sequence goes on along the minus strand of JACEFZ010023079.1, from coordinate 241,570 downwards.
CATTCAGGTCATTATCATCTGCCAGTGGTTATCATTCAGGTCATCATTTGTGGATGGTTATCATTCAGGTCATTATCTATGGATGGTTATTATTCAGGTCATTATCTATGGATGGTTATTATTCAGGTCATTATATAGATATGGTTACCATATAGGTCATCCTCAATGGATGGTTATCATTCAAGTCATCTAAGGAAGGTTTTCATTCAGGTCATTATCTTTGGATACCTCTGAAGTTGGAGAGGGTTCGGCTGATGGCGAGGGACACTGTTAATAGGGAAAGCTAATCCACACACAAAATTCAGTCCATCACTACTATAAATAGTGTGTAAGGACTGCGCTTGAGTTCAAAGCGAGCAAGTGCCCCAAAAAAAATATGTATGGATGGTTATCAGTCAAGTCATTATCTATGGATAGATATCATTCAAGTCATCATCTAATGGAGGTTATCATTCAGATCATTATCTATGGATGGTTATCATTCTAGTCATTATCTATGGATGGTTATCTTTCAAATCATTATCTATGGATGGTTATCATTCAAGTCATTATCTATGTATGGTTATCTTTCAAGCCATCATCCATGGATGGTTATCTTTCAAGTCATTATCTATGGATAGTTATCATTCAAGTCATTATCTATGGTAGGTTATCTTTCAAGTCATTATCTATGGATGGTTATCTTTCATGTGATTATTGATGGTTATCATTCAAAAGTTACTATCTATGGATGGTTATAATTCAAGTCATCATCTATGGATGGTTATCATTCAAGTCATCATCTATGGATGGTTATCATTCAAATCATTATCTAATGAAGGTTATCATTCAGATCATTATCTATGGATAATTATCATTCAAGTCATTATCTATGGTATGTTATCTTTCAAGTCATCTATTGATGATTATCATTCAAGTCACTATGTATGGATGGTTATCATTCAAGTCATCATCGAATGAAGGTTATCATTATCTATGGATGATTATAATTTAGGTCATCATCTATGGATGGTTATCAATATCATTCAGGTCATTACCTATAAATGGTTATCATTCAGGTCATTATGATCTTGTGGATGGTTACCATTCAGGAGGGCACAGTCAGAACCGAAACTAATAATATTTGTTGATTGTCTAGTCTCGTGCAGCGATATACTCACTAGAGGCGATAGCATAGCCAACTCCTTAAGGGAACAGAGAGCAGAAATACTCTGAGATGGCTGATGCATTGGAGGCCTGTGCGTGCGTGGGAATGACCGATGTCCAGTGACGTCGTTTGACATAATTCATTAATAACTTGTGAATTGACTTTGACCAACAACAACCAAACGATTAGGTATTTCATTCAGCAAATATATTTCTTTAACACAAGAAAGGCTGTAAAAAGCCAAACAAACTCAGTGAACGTCAGTCACACAGAAAAATTCAAATTTCTGGAATTTGGTGATGATTAAATAAACCAATCTGGCATCCAAGGCAACGAACTCTTATCTTTGTTTTTGTTTTTTTCCTTTTTAGTTGCTTATTCTTTACAGGATTTTGCAGTTTACTGCTGTTGTTGTCATGGCAAGTTTTACGTTCAGTAGTTTGCTATTGCTTTCTGAACGACCGGCTCCCGTACCAACACGTTAAAACCAGCACTATACGGTCTGCTGTACCCGTGCCAAAAATATAGATGTAAGGCCAGAAACAAGTATTACCAGAACAAAACAAAAAAATAGGAGCCATACCAATTTAATTGTATTTATGATACACATATGATTTGTTAAATTTTATATCAATGTGTATATTCTCATCCTGACTGGAACAAGTAGAGCCTACAATATGAGCTGTGTCCTTTGAGTCATAGAATTCTTGAAGACACAGTGGACTCCCTATAACAGTGGTTCTCAACCTTTTTTGGCCCGTGCCCCCCTTCACCATATTTTCAGAACGTCATCCCCCCCCCCCCTCCTATCAAAAATTTGGCCCGTGCCCCCCTTCACCATATTTTCAGAACGTCATTCCCCCCACCCTTCATATTTCCTACCTAAAAATCCCCCCCCCCCCAATCCCTACACAGTATACGTAAAAATGGAAGGTAAATATGTTAAAACAGATCTAGACATCCACATAAAACGTGATTTGTGTGTCTACTTACTTTATAAAAATGAATTTTAGAAGGATGAGACGTGCACAACTGTAAAGTATGAAGGGAAAAGCAATATCAAGTAATCGGTTCTTGTATTAACGCGATCTTGAAACGATCTTCATTCGCCCCCCCCCCCCCCCCTCCCTGGAAACCCTAAAATTCCCCCCTGGGGGGGGGGGGGGGGAATTCCCCACCGGTTGAGAACCACTGCCCTATAACATTTGTTTCTTAATCTTCTTCATACAATTTCAGATGGCAACATGTAGAAAGCAGCAGTCACCAAGAGCTGGATATTCCTATAGGGTTGTCCTCAAAAGGAGCGGGTGTGGGCCAAAATGATTTTCTCTGTTCTGCATAAGTTCGACACTCCTGCAGCAAATATTTAGCTGTCATTTTAACATTTGTACAGTTACATTCATTAGTATCTCTTATTTTTAGTTTATTTATTGCTCTCGTATCAAATCTTCGTTGGTGTAGCACTTCTGCTGGTAACCGATGGTGCTGCATTCTAATGAGATGGCCTAACCATTTAATCTTATCTTTTAGTACACGTGGCACAAGGTGTTGATACTACACTCTGTCTGATAAATGTTGGTGTGTTACAAAACACCAAATAAATTTGGGGTTTAAAATGCCTGTATGACAACACTGAAGCCATTTAACTGCCAGTTTTATACCAGTGAATTAAAATAGAAATGTAATCTCTTGTTGCGGGATTGGGCGTTACGCGGAATACAAGCAAGGGTATTGTCTTACCTCGCAGCGACCTTGTTTTGTGTAAAAATCACAGATACAAGCTAACCTCGTTGCAGATGCTACCTTAGGAACGTTAAGTGATGTCTTTTACGCGTACCTGACATTATGATATGGAGTGAACAGTTCCCATCCTCAGCTTATTTCCACCATAGGATAATCTATTAGCAAGTTGACGAGGCTGAAAGTACCCTAGTGCCAAACGGGTCGACAGAAAATGTCATCATCGCTTTAAGCCTGAGAACGAGTCTTAAGGAGTATTACAAGATCTCGTTTACTACCATTAGACAGAGCACAGCAAACCTCCGCATATGATACTGTTGACTACAGACTGAAAGTCACTCAAACTGACTAGCGGACTAGGTTGTGAGAAGGTTGTGGTGGCTTTCTGACTGATTTGATCATTCTTTTCTTTTGGTGGTATGTAAAGGCACATCAGGTTATTCTTCTATGGCTCCTTCCTTAGCTAATCGAGCAGCTATCTCGTTTCCGGGTACTCCACTGTGAGATGGTAATTCGGAAGAGGAAGTGAAAGATACTCTAACGACCGGATTCACGGTGACAACTGTTTACACTGCCATCATACGCCTTCAACCAACTCGCTCCAAGATGTCCTATCCGTAGCTATCCAGTGCAGCTCCATCTATGTTCTCCCCATTTTATTCTTTTCTGTCTCAACTTCTTTACTTGGTGTGTTGTTAGGTCCTCCTAATTTCTGGATTTCAAATAAAGGACTTTCTAATTGTACTATTATAAGGTTTTCTCAGTGTATGTCCTATCCAGGGCAAACGTCTTTTCTTTATATGTTGATTCACTGGTATTTGTTTAGTTGTCTTAATGAGTTCCACAAGTCATAAGAGGCGACAAAGGAGGGTTCGGCCCGGTACTGGCTATCCCATTTCGTAAAAAAACTTAGCTCCAAAATTCAAAGAACCATAAACGCAATCTACGTAAGTGGAGCTGAGCATTATTCTGTTTCCTGTGTGTACGTGATGGAGATATATACTTATTGTCTTATCCCATCGAGAATATTATATGTTTCTCATAATTGTGAGTAAACAATCTAAGTGTTATGACGTCGGAAATGGTGTACGTCTCGTTACGGTTGTCCGTTTAGCATGCTAAGCCTTCGTGAAGTATTCTAGTGTCGAAGTGTTCTACACTTTAAGGGGATAAACATCCAAGAAGCACAGACGGTATCTCTCATACGGACATCCTGTTTTGTTTTGAAGTGTTTGCAACTTTCTCAGGACAGGTAGCGTTGTCTCACAAATAGACAATCCAGAAAGTGACCAGATGTCACGGAGTGCGGTGTGCATGTCCAGTTAGTTGCATGTCCTGTACATCACGTCGCAATAATCACCATAATTTTGGCTATTAGTGATTTAAGAGGCACATTTTACGTTCAGTAGTTTGCCATTGCAGTCTGAATGACCCATGTTCATACCATCAAAATCAATGCAAGGCGGCCTTCTTACAAATCGTCTACGGCTGATTTCAAAGCCACATATTAAGGGCAACATGGCCGAATGGATACGAGCGCTCGTTCTTAAACATCCGGTGTACTGAAGCCGAAGTAGCGTGTTCAACCCCTACACCGGTCAGTTGGACTAAGATGACTTTTCGTCCTTGACTTGGAGACGTACATTATAAGTACCTCAGAGGTCGGAGTGGATTCGCCTGATGGCGAAGGACACTAGTAAAAGGGAAAGCTAATCCATACTCAAATATCATTCCAGTGCACTAGAAGTAGTAGTATGGACTACGCTTGAGTTCTAAGTGAGCGATTCCCCCCCCCCCCCCCCCCCCCAAATAATAAAAAAAAATCCATGCATATTAAGTAATGACTCATTTTCACGCCATGACGTATATTGGGTAAATGGAGCCAACTCAGTATTGTTAGATCAGTCGACACTCTATGTGACGTGGTCGATATCACACTGACCGCATTTACTTCCCAAATAATTGTTGGTGCGCAATTTAAGCTGGGAGGAAAATCCCCGCCTCGAAGGGGTGATTAGTTCACAAGTCATCATGCCAGCGTGCTAGCCACTGCACCACGGCGACTTTATATTGTGTTGTATGATACATTTGCATTGCATATTGTGTGTATGATACATTTGCAATGTATTGTCGGGTGTCTTTGTGACTGAGCCAGTTTATAAATTTATGGCCCGATAGGTCTCTCTCTCTCTCTCTCTCTCTCTCTCTCTCTCTCTCTCTCTCTCTCTCTCTCTCTCTCTCTCTCTCTCTCTCTCTCTCCTGTGTGTTTGTGTATATGATCGTACGCACTTGATTGTGTGTTACATGATTGTGCGCGTATGTGTGCATATATAATTACATGTATATATTCTTATATTGTCTTGTGTGTATGCTGTTATGATTGTCTATGTGCAGCAGTTTCAACCACTATTCCGTTATTTTGGATTAAAATGTTAATTTGCCGTCCTTGACTTAGGGACGTAGATTACAAGTACCCTAGAAATCGGATACATTGAAGAACTCCTAAATAGACTAGTCCTATAAGACCCTCCAGATATCCAGTCTGCAGAAGAGGGGCTGGATATCAGCTGCGAGAATTCATCCAAGGAAAATATTAGCAAAGCCATTACACTACCGACATATGGGAAAGCTGCTGGACCAGTTGAAATCTCAGCAGAGACCATTACAACTAACATAAACGTCTCAACTGAATTTCTGCATAGATTATTGAACAGGATCTGGCAAATTGAAGAAATATTAGCAGATTGGAAAGAAGATATCCGGTGAAGCTGCAAAAGAAAGGGGGTTCCAGGAGTGTGAAAATTACAGAGCAATAATGTTACTCTCAGTTCCAGGGTAGATATTAAGCAGAATCATTCTGGACAGATAATGAGATCCCATTGACAAACAATTACGGGTTGAACAGGCAGGCTTCCGACCAAATAGATCCTGCACTGATCGGATAATTACACTGCGTATAGTAATAGAATAAAGGATCGGCCCGAACTCATCATTTTATACTGGATTTTTGGACTAAGAAAAGACCTTAGATAGCATAGATAGGGAATCTGTTGGGAAATTGATGAGCACTATCGAAAATGACAAAAGCTCACGAACTTGGTGAAAGCAAGAAATAGTAACATGAAGGACATGATTCTCCATGAGGGACAAATAACGGAGACAAGAACAGGAGTGAGGCAGGGATGCCTCTTGTCACCCTTTCTATTATTACTGATTATAGACTGGATTATGAAGACAATAGCTAGCACTGAAGGAAATGTAACCCAATGGACTCCCGTGTCAAAGCAGCTTGATGATCTGAACTTTACTAATACATTTTTCTCCTGTCTCACACAGCTCGATGATATGGACTTTACTAACATAGTGCTCTGCTGTCTCACACATGAAATAAAATGCAGGATAAATTAACAATACTAGATGGAAAATCACAACTAGGTTTACAAATTCATAGAGGAAAGAAGCGAGTAATGAGAATAAATCAAGCAAATGATAACCCGATCGACCTTGGGGAAACTCCACTTCAAGAGTGATAATAATCTATCTACTTAGGCAGTAATGTAGACAAAAGGGGTTGAACAGATCAAGATATCAGAAAAAGAATACATATGGCTAGGTGAGCTTTTATAACATCAGGGCATGTGTGGAAGTCAAACGAAATTAAACTTAGCACAACACTCAAACTATTCAATGTCAACATTGTGGGTCAGAAACACGAAGAAAACGGAAACGATTACACACAAACTACAAACATTCACTAGTTAGTACATGCGCAAAACAGAAGGATGAACACGGTATCACATAATCACCAATGTGGAGCTCACGGAGAGAACAAGACAAATAAATACCAATCAACCAAGGGGTAAAGAAAAGACGTTGGCGGCGGATAGGCCAAAAATTGAGAAAACCCGATAATAGTATAACTATAACTAGAAAAACATAAAAACTCACGGAGAAAAGATGTAGACACAGACATGAATAATATGAGGACACGGGCAGGGCTGCATGGGATAGCTAAAGATAGGGAGGGGGGGGGTGATCGTGAGTTGATTTAGGGCACATTCACAATTTGGGGATAGAGCGCAAATGAAGAAGAAGAAGAAGAAGAAGAAGAAGCAGAAGAATGCACTTGACGAGATATATGCCAGGCAACAAATTGGGCAGCCTATTGTTGATGGCTTCTTTGCATAATATCTCCAAGGGGATACATTGTTTTGAATTTCCCTCTTCACATCAAGTTTGTCAATTATCATTAGGTATTCCGGTATATTTCTCCTGATAACGTGCTTAGAATTTAGTGCTGCTGCATTCCGATTTTTAGGCACAATTGCGCACGCGCTGGAAATTTGTACATATTGACACTCATGTTGAAAGTGCGTACAATATGAAGTACACTTGACAATTACGTTAATTTAGTCAAGTGTTGTGTTGGATTGAGAGCAAGGCGGCCGACCAAGTAGAGCGCCATTTATGAGTCCGTCAACCAAAAGAGGAGCTCGACGTGGTCGGAGTAGCCACATAGCATCCGCTATATGCAGGGATCCGTATGAAAGCACTGATTTGTGCAGGGATCCATATGGATTATAGTTCCGGAAGGAGTTATTGCTAATTCGTGGCTGAGATGTTAGAACGAAACCCAGTGAACTTGAACTGTTAATAGAGGAGTGCCGCACGCTATAAACGGGATGTAAAATATACATATTGCTGGGATGAACAGTCATGCTTAGAAGGAGATTGATTATTTGGCCATTGTTACCACTGTACTTGTTATAGGACGGAGATAGACTCATTGCTCATTGTATGGATCATAGTGCATGTTTCAATAAATATCTACTTGTGAAGCCTTAATAATGGATTGTTCCATGACCGACGCAGTGTTTTTTTATTCAGTTATCAGTTATCAGTTGGGGTATCTTCATTGCACTCCGGACATGTCTATAGGTGCTCAGATCCCCCCCCCCCCCCCCGCATATGCATCAGCGTCCGGTTGTTTATTACTGTTGGCCAGTTAAACGACTTTCTCCGTAATCCCGTTTATCCACGTAGGGTAGCGCAGCGTGCGAGAATTGGTAGCGGTTCTCGCCGCGATGGTGACTTACGGGATAAGTGAGCCGGCCACTCAGAAAGCAATGATAAACTACTGAGCGTAATCTTGCCATGAAATCAACAACAGCGGTAAAATGCTGGTGTTGACAGCGATGTCCTGTAAAGGATATGCGGAAAAAAGTCTAATTTGAGAATGTTTTATGCTGGTTGTTTGGGCTCATATGTTTTGTTACAATTTTGAGGACACTCGGTCGTTACAGACACGTCACAGTAAGGGAGCCATGTCTACAGTAACAGGCGATGCTTTAAATCCGTCACAGTCACACACAAGTATCTGTATTTGGTTTTTGGTATTCACATACACATAGAATTAATAGAACACCAGACGGATCAACCAACTACTGTAGACACAGCACGAACTATAGCATTTGCTATTGTAATATAGAATGTAAGAACATACATGCTAGTTTCTACATTGGAAAATATCAAAAGAGAAATGAAAAGAATGAATGTAAATATCTTAGGATTATGTGAGACAAGACAGACAGGAGCAGGATAAATGTTTTCAGGCTAATATAGAGTACATAATGCTGAAATCTCACAACATAAACTAAAGTAATTAGATACATCTTTGAAGCTGAAATATATAGCAGACATTTTCACACAGTAATTCCAATGGTTTACTACGGTAAATTTAGACTGACTATAATGTCTTTCTGTATGCATAACATTAACTTCAATAAATTAATGGCGATTGCTTCTGCCACCTTTAACATGTGACCATTTGTTTTGTTAAATAGCACACGAAAAGCTTTGTCCCTGTCAATCACACGACCAGTTTCCAAAACGTGCCGCCAATCGATGACGTTGGAGTTTGTGGCGTATCGGCTTGACCAGCGTCTTTGTGTATTGTATTATTCTGTCAATCCAATTGGCTATGTGTTTGACCATACTGTTGTTTAATTGCCTCTCTGTTTTGCCGATATGGGTAGACTGACATCTGCATGTTAACTGATAAATACAATCGGATTAGGCGTACAGACGGACAAGTTCTTTTACTAGTGGAAATATGAATTAAAATTGAAAAAATATCTTACACCTGAATGGGTACTCCACATGATTTTTATACAGAGCCACTGCCGAGAGCCGAAACCAAAACCCAACGAAACATCTGTCCCTAAACACAAGGTATGTATCCAGCTAACCTTTTGAGGTGATGACGTAATGCATCGTCTACAGGACCCGCTCATTACAGCAGTTAGCCCAACATTCTCTACTGCAACTCCAGTTGTGAGATACAAAACTACTCTTATTCCCACCCTATCCACAACCATCTGTCTCATGTGCTGCCATTCATTTCTGATACCGATTTTCCTCCAAACCATGATGTCAAGCAGTCGAGTATCGTCTTTCTTGGCCTTCCCCTGCCACCTCTCCAATCCAACATTCCCATTGTTACAACATACTCCAGCTTCCCTCTCCTCAAGACATGTGTAACGAATATCGACTGTCTTCAGATGCGAGTAACTGGTTCTCTTTCAGGATCTTTATTACTTAAAAAAAAAAAAAATCCATTGATAGTGTTCTCATCATTATTTTTTATTATCATTCTTATATTAACAGATTTAATGTCAAACAAAAAGGAAGCTTGGACCAAACGAAAAAGCGTGTGTCACAGTTATTAATTAAAAGTTGTTAATATGGAACAGAAATGTAGTATTATAAAGCAGTGACAAAATATTGGCCATATATACACCTACGGAAGATACCTGATTTCGTTTAAGACGATTAATCATCCCATGGCATTGAATCAGTTAAGCCACATCTCTGCAACGTCCACATAATTCCCCATTAGTCTGCTAGTTGCCAGAGGTAAGACCGAGAGAGCCGAAGACGGACACCTTGGTGTGACATGGAGGCATGTGAGTATCAGAAATGATTGGTGGTACACGAGACAGAAGGATGTGGACAGATATGATTACAATGATTCAATGAGATATAAAGAGAAGATAGCACAAATTTAGCAAACGAGACAGTCACCTCAGTGTGTCATTTCCCCCCTGTCTTTTGGAGGAGAAATTAAGACACAAACTGCCAAAGTGATACAAGAAGCGAAAACAAATAAGGGAGCTAATGAGAATAATGAAACGAACTAAATTGCGAAGACTTGGTTGTTGGGCTTAGTTCCCCTGCATCAGTTTATTGGGCGTGTATAACTTAATTTTCATGAGCATTGTTTTACAAACGCGAGTTATTTCGCACTTCACAAGAAACCGAAGGACGTTTACATGCAACAAAATGCATAGGCACATATTCATTTATATATGTATGTGTTACTACAAGTGTATACGTGTTGTCTTGGGCAAGGAGTTTATATTGAACAATGAACAAACATTTCTTAAGACAAGCGACTTATCCAGTTGACAAACATACCGACTAACAGACAGTTAGATAGAAATACAAACAGACTGACGGACGGACTGTCGATCGGCTGCGGACGGGACGGACGAATGAACGGACGAATGGTTGGATGGATCGACAAACCCATAGACAAACAAACTGACAGAGAAGCACAGACAGACATATAAGTAGGCTTGTAGACAGACAGACAGACAGACATATTGATACATAGGTAGGTAAGTACGTATATAGATAGACAGACAGACAGAAGCATAGACAAACTGATATATAGATAGGTAGGTATGTATACAGAAAGACAGACAGACAGACAGAGAGACAGAACGAACGAATGACCTACTGACCGACCGACCGAACGATTGACCGACCGATCGACCGACCGACAGACAGACAGACAGACAGACAGACTGAGAGACTGACAGACTGACAGACTGACAGACAGACAGACAGACAGACAGACAGATAGATAGATAGATAGATAGATAGATAGATAGATAGATAGATAGATAGATAGATAGATAGATAGATAGATAGAACGAATGAGCGAACGAACGAACGGACTTTATAATCAAAGGGTAACAAATTCGGCCCTTCCAATCACTCATCTTTCGTTCATCAGTGCATAGTGCATTCACGTAGGAAAAAGACATTGTCAAATGAATGTTGTAAACATAAAAAAAACATGTTACCATGTTATGAGACAAATCCCCCACCAACCCATCCCTATCCACCCGCGCGTGCCCCACACACACATCCACCACCAAACCACACACATACCCCCAGGCACATACATGCCCCCATCCATCCACCCACTCCCCCACCCAAACCTCCCACAGACACCCCTACCTACACCATCTCCACATCCACACAGAAACACAAATCACCCACCCACCACACATCCCCCAACACACATCCCCACCCAGTCACACACAAACCCAGGCACACATGCATGCAACGACCCACCCTCACCGACCTACACATCCCCCTACTTTCACACATCTCCCCACCCACACACACACATCATCCACCCATCCCATAACCTACCAACACTCACCCACCCACATATCCTCCACCACCCATCCACACACCCCCAACCACCCAGCCAAACACACATCCTCAACCACACATCCCCCACCTACACACACATATTCCCGCCAACTCACACATCTCGCACCTACCCACACAAAAAACCCGGACCCACCCACTAATCCCCAACTTACACACATCCTCCACCCACACAATCTCCCCCACCCAAACATCCCACACACACACACACACACATACACACACATTCCCTCACTTCCCAACCCCCACACACACACACACACACATACACACATTCCTTCACTTCCCAACCCACACACACTCACCCTCCCACACATCCTCCACCCACCCACACGCCACACATCCAAACACACACATCCCCCACCCACCCACACATAAACCCAGGCACACATGCATGCACCCACCCACCCATCACCCACCAACACATCCCCACCTTAACACATCTCCCCACCCACACACACACACATCCTCCACCCATCCCATAACCTACCAACACTCACCCACCCACATATCCTCCACCACCCACCCACACACCCCAACCACCCAGCCAAACACACATCTCCCAATCACACATATTCCACCCACACACACACATATTCCCGCCAACTCACACATCCCGCACCTACCCACACACACAAAACCCGGACCCACCCACACATCCCCCACTTACACACACCCCCACCCACACAATACCCCCCTCCAATACATCCTGCACCCACACACACACATCCCCCACTCCCCAACCTACACACACTCACTCTCCCACTCATCCTCCACCCACCCATCCGCTAACCACCTCCCCGATCTCCAATCCCCCTATCATAGATAGATAGACAGATAGACAGACAGACAGACAGACAGACAAGCAGGCAGGCAGGCAGGCAGGCAGACAGACAGACAGACAGATAGATAGATAGATAGATAGATAGATAGATAGATAGATAGATAGATAGATAGATAGATAGATAGATTGACCTCACACACCTGTACGCATATACGTTTTTATAGCTATCTCCTGATATGACCCTGTTAAAAGTGCAAACTGTATTGGATCAGTACAAATAATCTCAATAATCCTCAGACTTCTGTCTATTTAAATACGTCCCAACGTGAAGATGGGCCCATATCTTCGTACAAACTATTCCCGTAACACTCATTAGTGTCATCATGCATATTTCTGAAATTTACCTTAATTGTTTGCAATCAGGCGTATTTGAGTTTTCAGAGATGTACCACTAATTGCAACCCGAATCTTCATTAGTTGTATACAAATATTTTAGTTTCACTATTACAAAATAATAAGCAGTTTTATATTTCTACGTAGACTCATTATTTTCTACCGGGAATATGCGCTGGGCAAGCAAGCCAAAATTTTACACGAAAAACATTGCTATCTTTAGTTATCATCATTTGAATATAAATATTGGCCGAACCCGTGGCCATCTATACCGGCAGACGAGCATCTAGCCACCCCGCTATGTTTAGCTGAGAAAATATGAATGGTGCATTACTTTCTGAACGCCACTCGTATATTTGCATAAAGGGAATGCTCATGTGACATCGGTGCATAACTTTGTCAGATTGTATCGTTCATCCAAGAGTCATCGCCATCACATTACTATCTAGGAATCGAGACAAATTGGATACTGATCCGCTTCATACTTCCTGCTAGCTTAGAGCTAGGACAAAATCCGATTAGCAGTCTGTAAAACCAGTGCACCAGGCACTGAATGTGTTCTATTCAGCACGTTGACACGAAATGACACAAATATTTGAAAAAGTTACGGACCCTGGTACACATTTTAAGTCATATATGGCATGAGGTGTAGGCGCACATTTGTATAGATCAATCGACACTCGTTGAGTGATGTAGCGTGTATCACATCAACTGTCTTTAGATCAATCGACACTCGTTGAGTGATGTAGCGTGTATCACATCAACTGTCTTTACTTCCCAAGACATTTTCTGGTACTCATTTTATCCTGGGTTGACATGAGAGACCAGATCAATTGTAAACATTCGGATCCTCGCCGATATGGATCGACCCCATGACCACTGACAGGCGAAAGCCACCACACTACAGCTGGTACCAATATAAGGTACTGTTTACACTGCCTCTGTGGCCAAATGGTAATGAATGCAATTCGTAATCCCGCATACCACGTTCGAAACACACCTGCCGGTGATTTGAAAGAAGAACAACTTGCGTTGGTTTCCACACAAAGGTATGACTGCCGGTCGTTCAGAAAGCAATGACAAACTACTGAACGTAAACTTACCAAGGAATCACAAACAGCAAAAAAAAAAAACAAAAACGCTGGTGATGACTGCCAAGTCCTATAAAGGATATGCAATTAACTTTAAAACAAAAATAGATGTACACGGGCTTAATGGCTAGCATTTCCTGTTTCTAATGGTTGTTCTAATGTATAATTTGTCGCCCACTGCTTCTAGCTTTCTAGGACGGAACTGTGATAACATTACTCCTGGGTGTAACATCCATACCACGCACTTGTCCGTTAAACACACAAGGCAGATCGCGTGTATGTTCGTGATAGCTGCCCGCGCACCAGCGTCTATTGAAACAATCAGATCTCACTAATGCAGAGCTGCTCAAATCACATTTTTGTGATACGACGCCCGCCTAAAACTCGCGCAGACGTGTTCGGTTAACCATGATGATTGTTTGGATTTTTACAAAATGTTAAAAGTCAGTTGCATGTCCTGTACATGACATAGTAATTATTTACAGCATTAATTAGTCGCAAAGACAACTTATCGCAAACATTAGAAAGAGGCAGTCATCGTTTTTTGGCCACGTTATGAGAAGACAAAAACTGGAACATGTTGTGACAACCTGAAAAAAATTTGCAGAAAGGAAGATAGAGGAAGACAGCTTGAGAAGATTCTTGACAATCTTGTGTCATGGCACGGAAGGGAGTCAACATATGACTTGATCTATGACGCCGTAATTTGAGATCGTAATTTGTGGAGAGGCATGATCGAGCACGCCAGCCGGCAAAGCATTAGATGATGATGAATTAGCTCTTTGTCATTGTCACGGGACCACTGGAGTTAACGATCAAATGATAGATTTACAGAGACAGCTGCAACTTTTTGTTGATAGGGGGGGGGGGGGGTGCGGGGGGGGGGGGGACACTTCCATCGGATCAAACGAAACCAAAAGTCCTTGAGATTTCCCCAGAACACAAGAAAATTGTCGGCATGTTAGTTTGCCCGAATCGCAAGGTGAAAGGAAAAACGCCGTCTTGATTTGGTTGCCGCCAAGACCACCTGTTGTTGACAACGAATGACGTCACTCGGACAATCTCCGACTGGAGGAAACATAACTTATTTGCCGCTAGTGGGAAAAATGGAATTAAACTAGACTGAAGTGTTTGGCTAGCTCTGTTCAAATTTAGGAAAGAATCTATTGTGTTCTGTGTCAATTAAAGTTGATGAACATGTGTCTTGCATGGCAATGTGTAGATTCAATTCAGGATAGAGTTGGTTTAAATAAGGTATTCACTAGATAGCGTTTAGGTATAAGTAATGTAGGATAGTCTAGTGATAGATAGAGTTTAGGACTTGAGCATAGTGTTGTTGCTTTGTGGTTAGGTATTATAGGAGTGTCGGCGACAGCAGGCAGTCGCTTTGTTAAACTAGCCAGTGTGAGATGTCAATTGGCTCAGCTGGTTGAGAATAGTGTAGTGGGATGATATTTGGAGAGATTGGGGATGGTTGGGGGATAGGGGAAATGTGCAGGGATGGGATCTTCCAGTGGGGTGTCTACTGGGGTTCTGCACTGTGCCTTTGGTCTTTCCTTGTCTTACCCTAACTCAGACCGATGTGATGAGCTACTCTGCCCTATGACAGAGTTTAATCCACTGTTAAATATCTGAGTGCGGCCGTCGGCCTGCACTCATCTAATAAAGGTCAGTGTCGGGTTGCTCTCACCAGGTGTGTACTCTCTTTCACAGGTTCCACTCCGGTTATGAAGAAAACAAGCTGAACATTCACTGTTTAAGATTCTGGATGATTCAGTGAAGGAGGTCTTATTCAGCGGCTTTTGCTCTGGGCCCATAATCAAGAGGGTCTGAAGGAACATGGCTCTGTTGAGCAGAAACAGATAACTATCTGGAAATTACTCCTTAGTGATCGGGTTCACGGAAGTTGAGTGAAATTATTTTCCATACCACATGTAATAAGAACAATATGGGTTATAAGGGGAACAGGAACAACGAACATAGCGTTCTTCTCAGTTATTAGATTCCTGTGGAACTGTAATCATTAACTGTGTGATCGTGAAATTCTTGAACATTTAGGAATGAATCATTTTGTTTCAAGTGACAGTGATCCGTGTTTTCACGATACAGGGATTGTTAAATCTCAGAACGGTAGGGACATTTAGTAACATTGTGTGTGATCGATTCAGGATCAGTATTGGACTATATCCGTGACTGGTGACCAGGTATTTGGTGTATCAAAGAGCTACTGGAGGAAGTCAACATCTGGCAGGAGGGACACATCGTTTGGTGAGGTCATTGTGTGCTGAGCTATGATGATGTTGTGTAGCCATTACCGGGATGATCAGACTTTGCTCCTGAGCTGTCCGGTCTGATTCTGCAGACGCACTAGAGTATACGACATACATTCTACACATACACTTCGCACATACATACACTTTTCTTCATTAAATTAAATTGTTATAATTTTTAGAAGCTAGAGTTGTGTAGTATGTTGTTTTGGGGAAGAATGAGAAGGGGCATGATCCAGTGGTGAGTGGTGAGAGAGAAAGAGGTATCCAGGGATTTACGGGGTGTTGTGGACGGAATCTAGTGGATTCTCCAGAATAATGATATGGGGTTAAAAAGAATGTGGGTGTTGATTCCCCTCACCCCAGGGACGACACTATAAATAAATACACGACAGTCATTATCAAGGCAATTTACATGTACAGTAGTTTGTCATTGTCTTCTGAATGGCCGATGTTGTTATAAATTAACGCATAATGATCTGCTCCCAAATCGGCCGCACTTCGAACCCTGTGTGTCGGGATTGTGAATCTGCGTTCACTACCCGTAGGCCATAGACGCTGGACTTTAAATAATAAGAACATGATATGACATTAGTCTCTGCTCTTGGTGTTCCATATCAGACGTCTAGTCAGTCCAGACAATGGGAGCCGAGCTGACACGACGCACGTGAAAAATACGGTGGTAAATGAACATCGAAAAAAGCATGTTCATTGTTCTGTTACACTGAGTATCCACCGGGATGAGTGAACAACTCTGCATCTGAGCATAACAAGGCCCTCACTTGTCTTGACAGTCGGAAATGGCTGCCAAAAGCAGAGGTAAAAGATCCCCCTCGTGGATGTGGAAGGCAAGGGAAAACCATCACATTATTTTCCCAAGATGTTATGAGTATCCACAGTTAAGAGTTAGTGAATGACATTAATAACCGTCTTAGGACAGCCTCGTCCGGTGGGGACAGTTATAAGCCACTGGTGACACAAGACTGTCATCAAATTACTGAGGGAAAAACCAAAACTGCTGGATGGACTGAGATAGCGGCATGGAGGATAATCACAGCGGAGTTGATCCAGAACACCAAAGACCGCGATCTATGGAGAGACATAAATCACAGCGGAGTTGATTAAGAACACCAAAGACCGCGATCTATGGAGAGACATAAACGCCTGCGTAAGCTGGCAGGGCGCGTGCTGATGATAATGATATTCTGTTATGTGCAGGACGTGACCATTCCTTGGGTGGACCAAGTACCAGAACATCGTATATCGGCTCTGTACTGATAGAAGCCTCCTAGGATATCACAGAATGACCATGGTCTGCTAATCCCTTACCTTGAGATCCGACCCACAAGCATGCGGCTGTTCTCAAAGTGCCAGTTGGGGGGTTGCCATCTGTAGATGGGGAGCCGAAGATGAGGTTACAATTTTGAAACTATGGTACTTCCTACGAAACACTTGGACAGGCTAACCCGGTCATCAAATGTCAGAAGTCGTATGTATCGGCCGAAGGTGCAAAAATCACAGCTCTACTGTAAACAGGTACAACGGAATTACTTAAGTCTCGTGGAAGTGGTACTTCTGGAGTCAAAGCACTAACCAAACTGGCTTCGATAGAAGACAGTACTTTTCAGGATGCAGACAACGTGTACGCCAGATAATAGGAATTAACAGTTAAACTGAGGTCAGCATGGCCGAATGGATAGAGACGCTTGTTCTTAAACTTCCGCTGATGCCGACGTAACGAGGTAAACCCCTACACCGGTCAACAAGATTAAAATGTTGACTTCTGGCCCTTGCCTTGGGGCAGTAAATTACAAGTACCTCAGAGAAGTCGGAGTGGGTTCGCCTGATGGCAAGGGACACTGGTAACGAGGTGACATTTGTGGTGACATTCTGGCGGTGGCATTTTGCACAGTGTGCCTGAGCGGGCCGTTGTTTGTCGAGACTCATGTCTTTTCAATTTTCACACGGGGCGGTGAGGAACATTTTATGTGATACTAGCTGACCCGGCCCGGCTTCGCCCAGGCCCTGGCAGGGATCTATCTATCTATCAGTCTGTCTGTCTGTCTGTCTGTCTGTCTGTCTGTCTGTCTGTCTGTCTGTCTGTCTGTCTGTCTGTCTGTCTGTCTGCTTGTTTGTCTGTCTGTCTGACTGACCCGGCCCGGCTTCACCCAGTCCCTGGTGGGGAGCATCTCATTTAATTCATATAAGTAGTCATATAAGCTCCCGTTCCCGACTATCTGTCTGTCTGTCTCTCTGTCTATCTGTCTGTCTGTCTGACCCGGCCCGGCTTCACCCAGTCCCTGGTGGGGAGCATCTTATTTAATTCATATACGTAGTCATATAAGCTCCTGTTCCAGACTATCTGTCTGTCTGTCTATCTGTCTGTCTGTCTGACCCGGCCCGGCTTCACCCAGTCCCTGGTGGGGAGCATCTCATTTAATTCATATACGTAGTCATATAAGCTCCCGTTCCCGACTATCTGTCTGTCTGTCTGTCTGTCTGTCTGTCTGTCTGTCTGTGCCGGCCCGGCTTCACTCAGTCCCTGGTGGGGAGCATCTCATTTAATTCATATAAGTAGTCATATAAGCTCCCGTTCCCGACTATCTGTCTGTCTGTCTGTCTATCTATCTGACCCGGCGTGGCTTCGCCCAGCTCCTGGCGGGGAGCGTCTCATTAAATTCACACAGTAACTTAAAAGAATGTCCTTCCACACACCATCCATTATTTTTAATGAAAACTTTTTTAATCACCTACATGACTGTAGATAACTTCTTTAAGCATAAAAAGATGAGTTACAATGTTATGCATTATGCATTATTTTTATGAAAACTTTGAAAATGCCTTAAAGATTATATCATTATTTATTATAATTTATATGCCTGTAAATAACTATAGGCAAAGAGTTTATAAATCTTTGAAAACCATGCAACAATATGACTATAAAGTATATAGAAATGTTATTAAAAGTTATGCCCCTTGAAATAACTTTTCTAGAGTTAAGTCCCATTGCTATATAGAAATTATAATGAAAAATGAAATATTAAATGTTATTAAGTAAGTAGCCGATTTTACACTAAGAAACTATTACAGTCGGTTGCACAGGAATGAAAGGAAGACGTGTAGAAAATTTCATCTCAATCGGATGTACCGTTATCGAACGCATCCAATACATTGCCAACCACACAGTCTCTTTTATAGATATAGATTCACTGGCACGGGAACGGAGCATAATGGGGACGACCCTTTGCTGTGATGTTAGAACGGCGACTAATGACTAATGACTGGTAACAAGGAAAGCTAACCCACACGTAAAAATCAGTCCAGAGCACTAGAAGTAGTATCATTTGTGTGGTACTATCGATTTGAGAAATCAAAGCGAGCGAGAACAAAAATAAGGCGTTAAAGAGTCTTCCAGAGGATTCATAACGAACATATCGTGTTGGGTTCGAAAAAGGTAGCCACTAAGTAGGAATTACATTCAAACAGCATTGGTCGTTCATGTCATAACAATTCAGGCTAATCGTGACATATTAGTTAGTCGCGGTTCCAACTTTATGGCAACGGGTCGTCCCCATTATGCTCCGTTCCTGTGCCAGTGAATATCACACAAAATTCTCCACACTGCCCAAGGTGAAAAGTGGAACAGACAGGAGTCTCGGCAAGCCAACAACCCGCACAGGTACACTGTGCATAATGCCACCGCCAGAATGCCAACACAAAAGTCCTCCACTAAAAATACAGTTCATCGTTGATGGAATCGGCAGTCACCAGAAAGACTTCATTGACTCGGGTTTTATTTCACAATCCTCGGTCTCTTTCCGCAGGTCGACCCACCGAAAGCGTCGCACAAAGCACGAATTCCGTAGCTTCAGCGACGACTCCCAGGAGTCTCCTGAAAAATGCACCCGTGAACCGAAAAGGTAAATTAGTCAATTCAGCGACAGCCAGTCATTATTTCGATCATGCAGTTCACTGTGCAAACAACAGTGGTCAGATGTAAAAACATTCCACACGAATCTTACAGCTCACAGTGTCGCGCCACGCACTCACTCAGTAGCAGGGCGGCGGAACCATAAATTGTGACATGTGTTTGTTTGAGAATGAGATCAGCACGAGGGAACGATCTTGGTTAGTCGGAGGGCCAATCAGTAGGTAGTTAGGTTGTTTGGTTTGTGAAACCTCTGTAAGACTCAGGTTTAACTGTAGAGTCTGATGCTTCAGCGCTCCGACTGTTTAAGCCTAGACAAGGAGTGAGGCTGGTGTACATATATTTTTCGCTGCCAAATACCTAACCACCACTTCCATGGGGGATGTGATTCAAATACCCCCTTCCCTTCTTTAAGCTCAGAAACTAGCATAATATGCAAGATCTGCCTTAGAACTTTACACCAGCTAGAGATATGTACGTAACCCGAACATATTTCAGCACGACGTATAGGAACCGCCTTGGATTAAGCCAAGTTAGTCATGTGGTATTTTTCCAATGCGAAATTAAGGTATTTCATCATCAACAGACTCAAACCAATGCCCAGAGAGATTGTGGGCGAGCTGGAAGTACACGATAACTGCCTGTGCTTAGTTTAGTTTAGTTTAGACGATGGATCAACATTACTGCACATGGGTGTAACCCATAAGTGCTCCGTTCTCCTCCTAACTTAAACCTGAGTCTGGAGAAACTCAGTTCAGTGCACGAACTCCGTAGCACCGGCGAGGATCCAGAAATACTTTGGGTAAATTTTAAATTCAAAATTTTGCCCGGGCAGCGCCGTTAGGCTACTCTTTTTCGATCTCCAACTGCCAAGGGATTTTTTAGGTGCGCAACAATACACACGGGCGTCCGATCTCACTACCCAGAGACCAGGGGAAATTTTATTACTAGAAGTCCACGTGAAATAAATCCCGGTCCTCACCGGGGCAATAACCCGGGACCTCCAGTACTCGAGGCGGACACCATACCTCGAGACCACGCAGCCCCCTGTGCATATGGCACTGAAGTAGCTTGTTGAACACGTTGTACAGGGACGTTGCAGTCAACACCAGCATTTTACTGCCGTTGTTGATGTCTTGGAAAGTTTTTACGTTCAGTAGTTTGCCATAGATTTCTGAACGACCGGGTCCCATACCAAAATGTTAAAACCAGCGCGACACGGTCTGCTGCCAAATCGGTCGCCACTGTGTTTCGAATGCGGGTAAGCGCAAGTAAAGGTAGTCCCATGTCGGAGACTGCCATCGGACATGACGTGTTATGTTGTTACATATTGTAGACCAGGAAGGTGCAATGACCAGTCCTTTATCTCGTCAACTTTCCATTTCAAACATTTATCTTAGAGTGCAAGGTGTGGAATGCGCCTGGCCCTGCAGCCAGCAGGGTTAGGATCGGCTAGCCTCTCCCAGGAGGGGTGAAGAGCGAAAATTAGTAGCCTGCCGACTACCCGCAGACTACACAAGTCAACCCCCACCTCCACGTGGTGCAATCCGGGCAACCTCGAGGTCATGGGCTAACAGGGCTATGGCATAGGGGATGGACTCCCTATGGTCAGATTAGTGTCCTAAACCTGCGACTGGCCTACCAATCCGGCAGGGGATCTTCATACTGCTCGTAGAAAAACTAAGAAGTATAAACGGACTGACCCAAACGGATATCGACCCGGCAATGTTAATGGAAAAATCACAACAACAGAAATGAGGTTCCTGAGAAGAATACTCAACGTATAAAGAAGAGATAAGACCAGAAATGAAGAAATCAGGACTAAAGTGGGGGTTAAAACAGCACTAGATTTTATTAGAAAGCAGCAAGTCAAATGGTGTGGCAATGCAAATGTTGTGTTGTTTGTCCATCAAGAATGATGATGACCATTAATTTCATCCAGTGGGGTTGAAAGTATGGAGCCGTGAGTTCTAAGGCTGATTCGTTTTAGCTCGATATCCAAAATGACAATGTGGACAAAGAATGCTTAGGTTTCGGAGGCAAGAACAATCTGCAGTGGTTTTCCTGTTCTGTATGTCACGACTTCCAGTCCTTGGGGTTGGAACGCCTTAGGTAGTGAAAAAAATTTTTATTACTAGCTGCAGTCCATTACGTGTAAATAAATCCCGCTGTCTCACCCAGGCTTCTGCAGGGATTTAAGTTTTTTCACTTTGCGCATATTTTTTCCTTACTTTTGAGGTTGCGCAATTCGTCACAATCCACCCCAAGGGACATCTCCAGTCTCGTGGCGGAGACACCCCAAGACCTGAGCGACCACGCTATTTGAAAAAAAAGCCCATTTGCTCCCCTGGTGCATATTGGCAGGACAACGCTTGTTTTGAACACGTTTGTTTTGAACAGGACTCCGTTCTTCCTTCATTCTTGCACGTCATACCCAGCTCATTTTTACTTGCCCGTGTTGATACCCTTTTTTTCGTTTTGTGTCTCTCCAGGCTAAGTTTTAGTTCAGTAGTTGCTCATCGCTTTCCCTGGTTTACCCGGGTCCACATGGGGGGGGGGGGGGGGGGCTTGTCGTGAGGGGTGATGGGAGTGTGGGGGCTGGGTCCCCTTACACAAAGATGGTTTACCAATGCCTGACACCCCGTACTCCCAATGCAAATAGGTTACCAGTCAACAGCATACCACAAAAAGCAATGATGTACATACCAGATGAAAACAGAGGAAGAGGCCGACCACTGAAAAGTTGGACGGGGGGAATATTAGGGTCCATTGGAATATCGATATATGAAGTCCATAATCGGGCACTCTCACGATGTTTAAACTTCACCTCGACACCTCAAGGTACAAGAGGAACATGATGAGATTAGATCTAAGAGTGCGTAAAATTATCCCATACTAATTTGATGATGCTACGTCGACGTAGAGCCGCACTGCTCAGAGCAAGACAAATTCTGCTAATGACGGGTATTGATCACGGACCACTAAATTGGTAAGTAATGGTCCACTTTCAAGAGGATGGATAAAGAAGAAGAAGAAGAAGAAGAAGAAGAAGAAGAAGAAGAAGAAGAAGAAGAAGAAGAAGAAGAAGAAGAAGAAGAAGAAGAAGAAAAAACAGAAGAAGAAGAAGAAGATAAAGAAGAAGAAGAAGAAGAAAAAGAAGAAGAAAAAGAAGAAGAAAAAGAAGAAGAAGAAGAAGAAGAAGAAGAAGAAGAACAAGAACAAGAACAAGAACAAGAACAAGAAGAACAAGAAGAAGAAGAAGAACAAGATGAAGAATCAGTAGTCCCATTAACAGGCGATGCAGCGCAGCAGAAACGAGGAACAAGAAGGAAGATGAGGTTCAAGTGAAGAAGAATGAGGACGAATAGACGAAAGAGAAGTTTGTGACTACTTGAAACAGTAATTTTATTAACTACCACATAACTTGCATGAAACGTATTAACTGTTTATACACAGGGTAAAATGTGTTGTGCAATATTTGCGTGGATGGCAAGTTTCGTATTAAAAGATTGATTTAGATCACCATTTCCTAACATTCAGACTCATAAAAATCTTTTGAACATCGTTCTCAACGACCGTCTATTAAAACCGCGTTTATGGTGGCTTTTTGTAGTGTTCTCATTATGTGGCGTCTCTTCTAAACGAACGTCTTATTCTGCTGAAGCTCAAAGTAGTTTATGCTTGTAAGTTCGGGACTAGGGCAAACTTAGCTAAAGATCTTTCAACTTTCTAAACGAACAACTTTCTTAAAGTGAAGATTTCAATATTTATGTTTATTATTCTTCTTTAACCCATCCCCCAACCCTCCTTCCTTCTCTCTCTCTCTCTCTCTCTCTCTCTCTCTCTCTCTCTCTCTCTCTCTCTCTCTCCCTCTCTCCCTCTCTCTCTCGCTCTCTCTCTCTCTCTCTCTCTCTCTCTCTCTCTCACACACACACACACACACACACGAAATCTACACGCATATGTTTAAATTTGAATGAAAATTGAAAGAAAGATCTTTAGCTAAGTATATATGTGGCACCTTGGCGCCTTGACAGGTATTCTACCACATCCATCCACCTTATGTGCCCTGTCCATCTAAGTCTACAAACACTGAAGAAACCGCCATACCGCCCTATCTTTCCAATACATGTACTTCGGCATTTGTGATCTTATTTTGCCTTGCCACTTAATAAGGCATATGAAAGCTGTTTAAACGGTTCTCTTGGTGTGAATAAGTTGACCTCATTTCGCTGCCATAAAGAAAAGTACTAAGGACACAGGCATTACAGACCAGGACTGTTGTTTAGGCACTAAGATTTCTGTTCCCCCAGACTCTCTTTGTTAGCTTTATTCGAGCGACTGCTTATTTTTAATGATAAAACGATTCAATAAATGTTCAGAACGTCCCATACCTATCATGATGCTACACAATTTATGATATCCAACACACTCGAAGGCCTTACGGTAATCCACTAAGTGTGTACGAGGATGCACATTGTACTCTCGGCATTTTTAACAGATGATTCTCTTGTTGAAGATATCGTTCCTGGTCCCTGTGTCTTGTCCGAAACCTGTCTGTGCTTGTAATTTAATCTAACGTAAAAAAAAAATTCCCTTCGTGATGATTCGTAGCAGCATTTTATGTTCTTTACTTATTATATTATTATATATATATGCGCAATCCCGCATACCGCGTTCGAAACACAGTTGCAGGCGATTTGGTAGTAGACGGCTTTGCGTAGGTTACCATAACATTTTGTGAGTGCCGGTCGTTCAGATAAACAATGTCAAACTACTGAAAGTAAACTTGCCAAGAAATTACAAACACTCCACCCCCCACCCCCTTCTTTTCGTTGACTGGTACGTTCTGTAATGGATATGCAACTAACTTTACATTTTATGTCTTACTATGACGTCACTATGTAGTTGGCGCATAGTTTTAAATTCCCTTTCTTTTAGAACTGGTTGCAGGGTTTTCTGTTCTATGCTTTGGACACACATCACTGTTCCAGATCTTCACATATTGTACATCATAGATACGGACGCTAGTTTCCCCTCCTGCCCGGATTAGTTTTGTTGATAAATCGTCAGTCTGGTGGCTTCCCTTTCTTCAGACTTTGCATTGCGATCGTGTTTCCTCTCAATTGGATTCCTGTAATGAAGGCGTTGGTTCTTTCTCTTTGCTTTCATGTATATCATCTGGATGTTTGTCGTGTCTTCGTATATTTCTCCAATGTAGTCCTTCTAGTGGCTAGCTCGCTTGCTCACCGGCCCGGTGGTCATGTCTTCGAACTGCCATTGAAGCTATTTAAAAAAAATGTATCAGGCACTTATGTTGACTCTGCCTAAATTTGGTAACAGAAAATGTTCCGCGAAGCAAAGACGGCCATCGTGATATTCACCACACTGCACGTTGTGTGCCCATTGTCTCTAAAATATGTGATAGCGCCATAAACCCAGTATACCCCAAAGCATGAAAAAGAGTCCTTTATAAGTCTCCATTATTATATCTCTTCACTTTTACTATCTAACTTCACTACCTTCTATTTTGTTTTTATATAGCATTGTGACTATCCCGCATCGCTACGTTGTACTTTGCTGTTATATCTTCCTAGGGAATATTTACTTTCTTCTAAACTATTCCCATTTCTATCTTTTATTACACGCACTGATGATCTAGATTATCCTGATGTTCTTAAATAAGTTTCCATAATTCTACATGCCGTCGAGAAGCTATTTGAACTATTCATTACAAACCGCTCCGTGTCTCCTATGATCAGACTTGCGATATTGTTTTTCCGCATAGGTTTTGTAAGTGAGACTATTTATTTATACCTTCTTTTCCTTTATTTTCGTCTCCCCCCTTCTTATTTGTAGCCTAAATGTTTCCTCTAAAACATCTCTCTGCTTCTAGTTCTATATGTTATTAACATGTTTTGTGCTGATGCGATGAGAATGTCTCTTGCTTGTATGGCTAGCACATTTGGGTCACGTCTGCTTGTATTTCCAGGAACACGGCGAATTTGTTTTCTATGTCAACGTTATATTCTGGTGATATATCACGTACAGTGAAGCGTATTGCTCGTGTTCATTTTATCACCGTTGTTTCAGTTTTATCTAGAATTGTCCCACACGTATTTCATGATCTGTGTCAAATACAAGATACTCTGGCTACAATTCCTACGCTGGCTACAATTTCTGTCAAAGAACGTCAAATATACAAAACTCTTACATTCAGAAACCGTCTGAGGTCATGTGTATCTAGGCTGTCGTGATAAGATGTTGAGGTATTTGTGAAAGCATTGTCCAAACACCCTGCCACACGTCTGACCCCGGGTAGTTCTGAAGATATAGGCCGGTAATTACTGCTCCTCATCAAGTGTGTCTTAAAGGACATCGTGGTACATAATAGATGGGTCAACAGGCTTTGTAGAAGGAATTGCTTCTTGCCGAGACAGAAATGGTGTACTCCAACTCCGAGTGCTTTGCTTCAGCCAGTGCCTTTTGATTAAGAACGCGAGAGCGAGGGAAAGACAGGGGATTTAGATGGACAATATCTGTATCGGAACAGCAAGGATGATGTGAGAAAAATGGGGAAAAAAATATAGTCATTACCCTCTTTGACAACAATCATCTTAAAATTACATCCTATTTGTGGCATACTCGGACATATGATTATTAATCATAGATCGGGATGGACCATAATATAACTTCTCTTATGATTGGATTGAACGGGGTAGGAGTAATGGTAAAATGAAGATAGTTAGCTGCATGTTCTAATACAGGCCGTTGCCGTCAACCCTAGCATTTATTGTCTGATCTGATTTACTAAGCAGTTTTTGCTGTCAGTAGTGCTACTGTTTTCTGAAAGGCTGAAATAAACAAAAAGTGTTCTGCTCTTGGTTTGGCCACGGCTGTTTTCGAATCCTCAACCCCCGTATGTCATAGAATTGTGAAACTGCGTTCACTTATTTCTAAGCGACATGGAACGTCACACATATTAAGACAAATGACCGCTTCAGCAAGTGTCCTGACATATCCACCACAGGGGAGTTATTTCCAATATTCCTTATACGCTAATGTTGATGTTTTCTCATCTTAGAGATCTGTATCCACATACCTATTTTGGTAGTTTATTCTATTTTGATGATTGTTTATTGTCTTACAGACGTCGAGTATTACACTAGAATTGACCCAGGTTAGTTAACTAATGTTTTCGTAATCATTATATTCTTCTCTTCTTCCTGTGACCACTATCCCACAATGGGCTATAGATCAACTAACTTCAAACTCCCCTAGCGTTAGCTATCCCATGTAATTCTGTCCATGTTCTTACCTTATTGTTCATATCTGCTTCTCCTTCTCTTCTCAGTGAGCTTTAGGTATTTCTCTATTTCTGTTGCCCTGTGGGTTCCAGACCATGGCTTTTCGAGTTATTCTATTCTAGGAGATTCTCTCCTAGTGTATATATTCTGTAGTGTATAGATTCTATAGATTCACTAGATTCTATAGTGTATATAGATTCTCTCAGTATATATATATATATATATATATATATATATATATATATATATATATATATATATATATATATATATCCATCCATCATGTGCCATGCCGGTAAGCGTGGACGGTCATGTTCTACCATCTCACTCGATCACCAGAGTCGTGGATCAGCTCTGTGTTTCTGTCTCGACCACGCCACAAGGCCAAGCCATCCAGGTACTTGCCTCTAGGTCTTCTTCCCTTTGGTGTGTTCCCCTCGATCTTACCAGTTATCACCAAGTTCTCCAAATCATTTCTTCTCATAACATGCCCAAAAAATTGTGACTATCTACGTCTAATGTCTCCAATCAGTTTACGATCTTCATTTGTTTCTTGAAGGACTTGTTCATTGGTCTTTCTGGCTGTCCATGGTATTCTTTGCATTTTCCTCAGAAACCACATTTCTACAGCCATCAGATGTTTTTCAGCCCGACTGCTTATTGTCCAAGCTTCACATCCATATAAAAGTACAGGTTCTATGTAGCATCTCAACACTCTTTTTATTCGTTTCAAATGACATCTTTTTATTGGTCAGTATGTTTTTCATCTTGCTAAAGGCTACTTTTGCCATGGCGATTCTTGTTCTAATCTCTTCAAGGCATCTCCCATCAGATGTTATTACTGTTCCGAGATAGCTGTACCGATTCACTTGTTTAAGAATATGCCAATTTACTTGTATATTACAAGTGGTATTTCGTTCTTCCTAGTGACGACCATAATCTGTGTCTTTTTACAGTTTAATTCTAACCCTAGTTGTTCGCTGTGTGTAACAACTGCATCTACTAAATTTTGCAGGTCCTGTTCATTGTCTGCAATCAAGACTGTATCATCTGCATATCTAATGTTATTGATGCATCGTCCCCCAATGTTGATTTCTTCCATATCTTCAGTATTTCTGAAAATACTTTCACTGTACAGGGAAAACAGATCTGGAGACATTACACATCCCTGTCTCACACCTCTCTAGCCAAAAAAAAAAGCCAAATATCTAGCCAAATCTAGCCAAATATCCAAAAAAGTATACCAACTTGCCAAAATTAAAAATTTCCTCGACGAAAACACAAGAAAGATATTCTATACTTCCCACATACAAACACATATTGATTATTGCTCCACAATCTGGGATGGATGCTCCAAATCAATAACAAAATGCCTTTATTCGCTCCAGAAAAGGGCAGTGCGTCTAATCAATGGTGATAAGTTTACAGACAATCCTATCCTACATGAACGTCTTCAGTTACTGCCACTCCACAAACGCCTACTTTTTAATAAGGCTAAACTAACTCACAAAATCCTATTTCAAAACGCCCCAAGCTACCTTTGGCCATTCTTTAAATATAACGCAAGACATAGTGAACGACTAAATATACTTCATGTTCCTAAACCTAGGATAGACTTATATAAAACAATGCTCTACCACTCAGTTGTGGAATAATCTTCCACAAGAAATCAAAGACACCACCAATCATTATACATACACTCGCAACCTGTTTGAACACTACCTCAAAACAGACTACATGCCCCCTTAAAAAAAAACCCAGCAACAAAGACAATAATAATGGTAAATAATCTCGAACGACAACTAGCCAAAAAAAAAAAAAAAAAACAACATTCCCATATGTGTGGCACGTTACACCCGCCTTGGGTATTTATGATGCCCATGTTAAACATTGCCTCAATGAGTCATGCATTATTGTTTATTTTTCATGTGTTTTAATGCTTATTGTTCTTTTGTTGTCAAAGAATTGCTTCATAAGAGATGTTGAATGAAAGAATGTATGAGAGGAAATAGAGAACAAGGGCAGAATGTCAGACGGGCCTGCGTGCCCAATTCTTAACCCTTTGAAAATAAAGATTTTCGTTCGTTTGTTTTCTATCTATCTATCTATCTATCTATCTATCTATCTATCTATCTATCTATCTATCTATCTATCTATCTATCTATCTATCTATCTATCTATCTATCTATCTATCTATCTATCCATCCATCCATCCATCCATCCATCCATCCATCCATCCATCCATCCATCCAGCCAGCCAGCCAGCCAGCCAGCCACCCACCCATCTATCTATCTATCTATCTATCTATCTATCTATCTATCTATCTATCTATCTATCTATCTATCTATCTATCCATCTATCTATCTATCTATCTATCTATCTATCTATCTATCTATCTATCTATCTATCTATCTATCTATCTATCTATCTATCTACCTATCTGTGTGGCTGAGGAATGTGTGTTTGGCTGGGTGGTTGGAGGAGTGTGGGTGAAGGAGGATATGTGGGTGAGTGATTGTTGGTGGGTAATGGGACGGGTAGAGGATATGTGAGTGGGTGGGGAGATGTGTGTAGGTGGGGGATGTGTGGGTTGTTGAATGTATGTGTGCTTGGGGTGTGGGTGGATGGGATGTGTGATGGGTGAGAGGTGTGTGTGGGTGGGGAGATGTGTAGGTGTAGGGATGTGGTGGATGGGTGGGGGAATGTATGTGTGTGTGGGTTATGTGTGTGGTTGGGTGGGGGTGTTGGAGTGAATGGGGGATGTGTGGGTGGGTAGTGGATGTGTCTCATAACATAGTAATATGCATTGTTTATGTTTACAAAATTCATGTGACAATGTTTTTTCCTATGCACTGTTGATGAAAGAAAGATTAGTGATTGGAAGGGCGGAATGTAAGACGGGCCTGCGTGCCCAATTTGTTACACTTTGAAAATAAAGTCTGTTCGTTCGTTCGTTCGTTCGTTCTCTTAATAGGCTGATATTGGCTTACTTCATTATCAACTCTTATGGCAGCTTGTTGTTTCCAATATATGTTTTTTACAAGTCTAAGATATGTTCCATCAATTTGTAGATCTTCAAGCATCCTTATCATGTTGACATGTCTCACTTTATCGAAAGCTTTTGTGTAGTCAATAAAGCAAAAGTGTAGAACTTTGTTTACTTCTATAGAACGTTCGATTACAGTTCTCAGTATATACACAGCATTTACTGTATCCTTGCCTTCTACAAACCCACATTATTCTTCTCCTATTTCAGGTTGTATTTTCCTCCTAACTCTTTGCATGATAATTCTTAGCAAAATCTTCGTGATGTGACTCATTAAACTAATTGTGCTATGTTGATCACATTCCAAGGCTCCTGATTTCTTTGGGATTGCAATAAATACAGAATTACATAACTCCTGAGGTATATTTCCAGTATCTTATATTGTATTAAGCAGACTGGTAACTTTATCTATTCCATTTTCTTCTAAATCATTAATCATTTCTGTTGTGACGCTGTCTGCCAGATTTCATATGGTTAAGAGCATTCTGAACCTCCATCTTCAAAATTGTTGGTCCTTCATTATTATTTTGAACATCATACTTTTCGTCTCTGTTATCGTCATAAAGGTTTTTCACGTAATCTGACCATACATGTAAGATCTGATCTTTTTCTATTATGACTCTTCATTCTTTTGTCTTTAGGCAGCCTGCTGATGTACGTGTTCTTTGATTAGTAAGCTCCTGAATTCTTTTGTGCATTAGTTTCGCATTTTTACTGTTGTGTTGTTTTTCAATTTCTCTGCAATTTTTCTCAAGCCATGTTACTTTTGCCTCCTTACATAAGGTTCTGACTTTTCTGTGAATTTCTTCATATTTGGCAGGATTATTTTTGTTCGGTCTTCTTGTTTCTATTAGTTGTAAAATGTCTTCAGTCATCCATGTCTTACGGCCCACTTTCTTTATATATATATACCGCCGGTCTCTGTGGCATAAAAGCTTGAGAACGCGATTCGAGAGCCGCTTATCACGCGTTCGGAACGCGACGGCGACCGATTTGGCAGCAGGCCGTGGCGCACTGGGATTTAACCTTTTGGTATGGGAGCCAGTCGTTTAGAAATTAATGGCAAAGTACTGATCGTGAAACTTGCAAAGACTTCAACAACAGCAGTAAAATATGCAATATATATATATATATATATATATATATATATATATATATATATATATATATATATATATATATATATATATATATATATATATATCATAGAATCTCACTGTAATGTGGTTACGATAGATAGTCACTGATGATGTGGTCACAATGCATAGTTTTAGTAATGGGGATAATCACTGTAAGTTGATAACGACAGATAGTCACTCACGGAGTAATGTGGTCACGATAGATAGTCACGGAGTCAAGTGGTCACTATATATAGTCACGGAGTCAAGTGGTCACTATATGTAGTCACGGAGTCAAGTGGTCACTATATATAGTCACGGAGTCAAGTGGTCACTATATATAGTCACGGAGTCAAGTGGTCACGATAGATAGTCACGGAGTCAAGTGGTCACTATATATAGTCACGGAGTCAAGTGGTCACTATATATAGTCACGGAGTCAAGTGGTCACGATAGATAGTCACGGAGTCAAGTGGTCACGACAGATAGTCACGGAGTCAAGTGGACACGATAGATAGTCACGGAGTCAAGTGGTCACTATATATAGTCACGGAGTCAAGTGGTCACTATATATAGTCACGGAGTCAAGTGGTCACGATAGATAGTCACGGAGTCAAGTGGTCACGATAGATAGTCACGGAGTCAAGTGGACACGATAGATAGTCACGGAGTCAAGTGGTCACTATATATAGTCACGGAGTCAAGTGGTCACTATATATAGTCACGGAGTCAAGTGGTCACTATATATAGTCACGGAGTCAAGTGGTCACTATATATAGTCACTGATGATGTGGTCACAATGCATAGTTTTAGTAATGGGGATAATCACTGTAAGTTGATCACGACAGATAGTCACTCACTGAGTAATGTGGTCACGATAGATAGTCACGGAGTCAAGTGGTCACTATATATAGTCACGGAGTCAAGTGGTCACTATATATAGTCACGGAGTCAAGTGGTCACGATAGATAGTCACGGAGTCAAGTGGTCACGATAGATAGTCACGGAGTCAAGTGGTCACTATATATAGTCACAGAGTCAAGTGGTCACTATATATAGTCACGGAGTCAAGTGGTCACGATAGATAGTCACTGATGATGTGGTCACAATGCATAGTTTTAGTAATGGGGATAATCACTGTAAGTTGATCACAACAGATAGTCACTCACTGAGTAATGTGGTCACGATAGATAGTCACGGAGTCAAGTGGTCACTATATATAGTCACGGAGTCAAGTGGTCACTACATATAGTCACGGAGTCAAGTGGTCACGATAGATAGTCACGGAGTCAAGTGGACACGATAGATAGTCACGGAGTCAAGTGGTCACTATATATATTCACGGAGTCAAGTGGTCACTATATATAGTCACGGAGTCAAGTGGTCACGATAGATAGTCACGGAGTCAAGTGGTCACGATAGATAGTCACTGAATCATGGGGTGACGATATATGTTTAAGAAATTATGCGGGTGCAAAACAAATTCCGACTTGAGATGTCTTGAAGCCAAGTTAAGGGTATCTGTAGGATAGGCTAGCGACAATCACCATACTGGACTGTCTAATAATAATAATAATAATAATAATAATAATAATAATAATAATAATAATAATAATAATAATAAGATAGACTGATAATTAAACATTTGAATGACGCATGTCCCTTGCAGGACAATGGGATCAACCCCACCTTCAGTTGATTTTTCTAGGTAAGTTTACATTCAGTAGCTTGCCATTGCTTTCTGCGACGAGAAATCAACGTTGAAGTTCACATAATCGGTGTAGGAAATGAACCACCTATTCCGCCGTCAATGCACCGGAAGTTAAAGCACAAAATACGTCAAATCCAGCAGCCACGCCGACCTTTAATTAAATTAAACATAGACGTATACAAAATATACTTGGGACAAACACCCCATTACCATCACTGCAGACATCCCTAAACTGACTATTGCTTAAGTACTCTAAAACATGAACCACAACAAGTTGCACCATGTGAAAAGACAAATACTAAAAATGGTTTATATAAAAATACAAAACTGTTCGAGACAGAGACAAATGTAAGACAGCGATCGGTGAAACTAAGCTGCAATCATACTTGAAAGCTTTCGTCAGGCAATATCAACACACTTTTCAATTAGGTTTGACATCTTCGGTTTTCAATGCACTTCTCATGAGAAAACAGGAAACTTTATTTGCGCACCTACATTAACTTCTACAAACAGCCATATATTATCTGATGTCCCCGTTACCTAAGACAAATTAGATTCTTGCCCGCTCTGGTGATATCCGGTGTCAATTTGAGTAGATTTCTGTAATGACCTTGGTCCATACGCAGACATGGTCGTCTGCTTTTGGGGATTCTAGTGTGACACGCGATAGTCTCTATAGTTCACTTTGAGAACGAAATTGGGAAAGTATAACCGTTAGCCGCTAAGTGAAAGCAGCTTTTCTACTAAAACCTAGCACGTGGTCTGACAGTTTTAGGTAACGTTATTGCAACTACTGTTGTATTTAGTACAATCAAGTTAAAAGGTGAAGCCAGACAAGAGCGCTTTGCAAGAGGGGGAGGGTGGCAAAGAAGAATAGTATACAAACACAGAAATAGTGCCGTCGGCCGTCACACGATGAGAGACATGCCGAGGAAGGAGGGGATCAGAGCACTTATGTACTGAATAGTTCTACCCACAGTGAGTATAATATGTCGACTAATTAAGTAATTACTGACGGAATTAATCTAGGCAGGAGGGGAAGGCATTGACTATATCTACCATGCACTGTGTGTTCAGATTTGGAGCAACGCTATTTACCGTAACAACGCGGAACTCGAAACGCGTGCAGTTGCGGAGATTCAGGATTCGATTTCTTATTCGATTTGGGAATAACAGTCCCATGGCCAAGCCTGGTATAAGAGGATAGGCTATGAGCCATCATCGATATCATCATCATCTTATCATGTAGCCACGAACTTGGATAGTAGGCTAGTCATGAAACATCCCAGCAATCAGTCCTCTCATGAAACATCTCAGCAATCAGTCCTCTCATGAAAGATTCCAACAATCAGTCCTCTCATGAAAGATCCCTTCAATCAGTCCTCTCATGAAAGATCCCAGCAATCAGTCCCCGATAAAAGATCCCAGCAATCAGTCCTCTCAAGAAACATCCCAGCAATCAGTACTCTCATTAAACATCCCTTCAATCAGTCCTCTCTTGAAAGATCCCAGCTATCAGTCCTTCCATGAAACATACCGGTAATCATTCCTCTAATGAAAGATCCTATCAATCAGTCCTCTCATGAAAGATCCTAACAATCAGTCTTTCTATGAAACATCCCATATCAGCCCTCTCATAAAACATTCCTTCAATCAGTCCTCTTATAATAGATCCTTCAATCAGTCCTTTCGTGAAACATCCCAGCAATCAGTCATATCATGAAATATCCAAGCAATCAGTCCTCTCATGAAAGATCCCAGCAATCAGTCCTCTCATGAAAGATACCACAAATCAGTCCTCCCATAAAAGATCCAGCAATCAATCCTCTCATGAAACAGCAAGCAGTCCCCCACTATTGTCTATTCTCAGCAAGTGTGGAAATGCTGCATCTTATTATGAACAATACTCAAAATTATTTGCATGACCTTTGCAGGACGTCGCATTAAACCATAGAAAGTTTACATTTAGCAGTTTGCCATGCTTTCTGAACGACAGAACGCTCTTATAGTTGTGAAAATCAACGCAAAACGATCTGCTGCGAAATCACTCGCGGATGACTTCGAACTGTAAGTTATGAACAACTAGAGTAATATATTCAATTTGCAGGACTACCCAGTCAAGTTCCTAGAAAGTATAAAAGACACTGGCGAAAATATGGTCTCTTGTCAAATAATAAAAAAAAAAAAGCTCTTGCGAATATATGATCTCTTAACGAATAAAAATAACTCGCTTTCTGAACGTCTGGCACTCATAAAAAAAAGTTGCATATCCCTTACGGGACGTTGCAGTCAACGCCAGCATTTTTCAACTGCTGTTGATGTACTAGGCAAATGTTACGTTCAGTAGTTTGCCATTGCTTTCTGAACGACCGGCTCCCTTACCAGCACGTTATAACACAACGCGACACGGTCTGCTGCACAAATCGGTCGCAGCTGAGTTTCGAACGCTTGGTACCCGGCTCACAAACCGCGTTCGCAAGCCTTTGGCAACGGAGACCGCCAGCCCTTGATTGATGAAAAATATAGCTCTCTTAAGAAAACAAGGAAAGAACTATACGAAACACTCTCAGTGAGCTGAAGCAAGCTTGGAAGGATGTGCAAAAAGCTGTCAGGCAGTGTAAAAATGACTACTGGATCAAGATATGTGAGTACATTAAAAATACAAATGATAAGGGAAACATCAGAAGCATGTATGAATGGATAAAGAAGGCCTGTGGTCCAATGGTCAAAAGAAGTGCACCATTGAAAACCTTGACTAGAGAAATTATCACTGATAAGAAACAGCAGATGGAAAGATGGGTAGAGCACTATTTGGAGTTTTAATTAAGTGAGACCAAATTAGCTGATAATTCATCAATAGAGGCGATGCCACCTCTTGACAACCTGGACACACTTCCCACCAGAACACTATAACAGACGTTTAGTGTGCTATAAATGAACTTACATCTAGCAAGACACAAGGTAACGATGGGATTCCAACAGAGGTTATCAGGAGTGGGCAAGACACACTCACTCTACAGATTCACCAGCTACTAAAGCTATATTGGCGAGAAGGACAAGTCCCATAGGATTTAACAGACTCAAGCATCATAACACTGTACAAGAACAAAGCGGATCGGAGCGACTGTAACAACTATAGGGGTATCTCACTTCTGTGTATTGTTGCGAAAGTATGTGCCAGAATTGTTCTGCGCAGACTTGCTTTCGACGGAACCAGTCCACCATTGATATGATATTCTCATTGAGAAAAATGCAAGAAAGATGCCGTGAACAGAATCAACCACTGTTTAATGCCTTTATCGACTTCACGATGGCATTTGATTTGGTCAATGCTTTTTCTGAATTTGGTTTAGCAATTAGCAAAACAAGAAGACGCAGATTATGTCACAAGGTGCACATGGGGTACCATCAATGTTTATTGACGACGCCGAACTGGGGATAGTAGACCATTTTACTTATCTAGGATAAGAGGTAAATCACAAATTATCCCTAGATCAGGAAATCAACATCAGGATTGGTAAGGCAGCAACAACAATGAACAAGTTTAAAAAAAGAGAACAGGAAGCTAACTGCCAAAACAAAAGTCCTCGTCTACCAAGCCTGTGTCCTTAGTACTCTTCTTTATGGCAGTGAAACCTGGACAACTTACTCACGCCAAGAGAAACGTTTAAACAGCTTTCATATGCGGTGTCTGCGAAGAATACTTGGTATTAAGTGGCAAGACAAACTCACAATACTGAAGTATTGGAAAGATCAGGTTGAGTGACGGTTTATTTCATGCTCAGTCTTCGTTGAATTAGACGGATAGGACACGTTAGGAGGATGGATCATGGTAGAATACCAAAAGATATCTTTTTGTGGTGAATTACAGATGGCTAAGAGATATCGGGGTCGGCCTTTACTAAGATACAAAGATATATGTAAGCAGGACATTATTGATACAGGAATTGATAATGCATATTGGGAGCAAGTCACCGCGAAATGCGTTGTATGGAGGGCAAGTGTCAGAAATGGAATAAAGACAAAGGAGAACATGATTGCAGATAGGTCACACACTGGGCGCGTAAGATGTAAGATGGTGCATGATGGTGTAAATGACCATGTTTTCCCATGCATTCGTTGTGGACGAACATTTTCAGCCTGATCAGTCACATTCACTACCAGCCATGGGTTGTAGTATTATTCCTTTTTGAAACACAGTGTGACAAACTATATATAGCCTTTCGAGACGGCAAGGTGCCAATATTTAACAACTTTTAAGTCATCACTTGTGACACACCCTACTTCCCATTGTCAGACATCCATTTCTGATGTGTCCAATCCTACTTGTTGTTCGGCACTGTATCTGGTAAGACTCCTAACCAGAGCGTGGGAAATAAAAAGCACCGAACTAATATAAATGTCCCATCATTATCATCGGCCATTCCGATAAAGTTGATCAGTCATGGTTCGCCATCTTATACGATCATTAGTGTCTCGGATCACATTCTATATTCTCGTTCCCATTATATAATAATGCGATGTCATCCAGGTGTTGGTCTCTTTTTATTTGTCTTGCGCTTTTCCCATTATATTTGCTAATTATCATACGCTTTCTAATTTATTTTTACTCATAAAGAAGTTAAAGTTGTAAAGTTATTTCCATAGCAGATGCAACAGCTGGCGTGTGGAGTGTTATATCTTCACGTATTCCAGGCCCCGGCATAAGATGTGCGATGACTATCTCCCT
Source organism: Cepaea nemoralis (assembly GCA_014155875.1). Classification (NCBI taxonomy): domain Eukaryota; kingdom Metazoa; phylum Mollusca; class Gastropoda; order Stylommatophora; family Helicidae; genus Cepaea; species Cepaea nemoralis. The sequence goes on along the minus strand of JACEFZ010023079.1, from coordinate 203,779 downwards.
CCTTCCTCGTTGCATTTTCTTCCAGGACAATTCCAGAACACTGATACTCATATTTGTGAGGCTGGATTGACTCCAGAGCCCCACAGTGGGAAAAATAAATAAATCCCGCCTCTGCTGGGAATTGAACTCTGATCACTGTCACGGCAGGCAAGCACACAAACTACTATGCCAACACGGTGGCTATTTATCGTGACTGTCTACGTCTAATGTCTGTAATCAATTTGGGGGATTTATTTGTTTCTTGAAGGCGTACCTCATTCGTATGCCTGTCTGTCCTTGGTAAATGTCTGAAGAGCATTAATTGTCTACGTTATAGAATCCAGTAGCTTAACATCGCATGGCCATGTTGAATGAGCGAATGCAGACATACAGGGGAATTTACTGGGCAAAAACAAAGTATAAAAACCACGTGCGCGGCCACGAATACGATCAGTGTTGAATTAGGTTGTAAAGGACAGGATGTCGAGAACTTGAGCTATGCAACAGGGATAGATAGAGATGGAACCAGACTGTGCTCGCGAATTTGAATTTTTCAGGCTTGGGCAGCTAAACAAGAAGCAGAAGAGGACGGGGATGAGGTGGAGGAGGATGAAGAAGAAAAACAAGAAGAAGGACAAACAGAAGAAGAAGGAACAGAAGAATACGAAGAAAGACAAGGATAATAATAATAATAATAATAATAATAATAATAATAATAATAATAATAATATGAAGGAGGAGGAAAGGAAGAAGAAGAAGAAGAAGAAGAAGAAGAAGAAGAAGAAGAAGAAGAAGAAGAAGAAGAAGAAGAAGAAGAAGAAGAACAACAACAACAACAACAACAACAAAAACAACAACAATAACAACAACAACAACAACAACAACAAAGAGAATCTTGCTATGCGTATAATTAATAGAACTGAATGAAGAAGATCACATGAAAGAGTTGGGAGGTCCAGGAATGACGCGTGAAAGAGGAAAAGGAGAAGAAGAGGTGAATTTATTCACTAGGCAAATGTGGGTTTATTTTATATGGACATAAATGACCTCTGACAGCGGTTAGGGACAAGCTCAATAGACGAAACTTACAAGAAAGAATTTATCCCATGACATACAGAGAAATTCAGCTGAGAAATCCCCGGCAGGGAAGTCCTGTCATACAGACATGCGTCCCAAGAGAAAACGATAGGTTACAAATGTGCACTTTTCTTCAGGGACACGGTTAATGTTATCAGACGACCAGACTATGTTTTGTTTCGTTTCTTGTTATGTAAATTTTGTAATACAATTGTAATCACATACGCACACACACTTACATACACAGAACAACACAAACACGGACACATAGTCAAACTTCTGCCTGGTAATAATAAATATACATTAATGAACGTGTGCATGTACTTTAAAATAGTGGCAGTCTTGGTCCGAAGGAGTTAGAGAAAGAACTGTTAGGGACTGGCATTTCATGAGTTAAATAATAACTGTCTAAGATTGAAATGAACGGAGATAAAGTAATAACTATTTGACCTTCAGTTAAATGAGTTAATGCAATAACTGTCTAGACTTAATTAAAGGAATTAACTCAGTAAATGTCTGGACTGTAATTAAATGAGTTAATGCAATGGCTGTCTGGATTGTAATTAAAGGAGTTAACTCAGTAACTGTCTGGATTTCAATTAAAAGAGTTAACTTAATAATTCTCTGAACTTCAATTAAAGGAATTAGCTCAATAACTCTATGGACTGTAATTAAAGTAGATAATGCAATATCTGTCAGGACTTTAATTAACGGAGTAAACGCAATAACTGTCTGCAACCAAAGGTAATGGTACAATGGATAAGAACGCGCGTTCTTAAACATCCGGTGCGCTGATGCCGAGGTTAGGGGTTCATCCTCTAGACCAGAAAGTTGGACTATACTGTTGACTTATCGTCCTTGACTTGGGAACGTAAATTACAAGTACCTCTGAAATCGGAATGGGTTCGCCTGATGGCGAGGGACACTGGTAATGGGGAAAACTAATCCACACGCAAAATTCAGTCCAGTGTTACTAGAAATGGTGTGTATGGACTATGCTTGAGCTCAAACCGAGCGAGCGCAAAAAAAAAATAATAAAATAAAATAATGTTATAATAATATTTGTAAACAACACTTTCTAAGCTATCTTTAGAAATAGAGTTAAAGTAAATATCAGTCCATTTCTAGAGTTTCAACGGATTATTCCACAATATTGCCGCAGAAAGCATGTACTTAGTCACGGGGGGAGCTATACTTATAAAAGACCGAAGACCGCTGAGCCAAGCAAACACAAGTACTATTGATCACCGTTTCTAAACTTTCATTTGCCACTAACCACTGGCCAAGGAGGGTGGCCTGAGATCAGACTAAGATTAATTTTACAAACATTTTCTATGTAGCCGCACGTGCCAGTCAAAGATTGAGAAAGTCAATCCAATCTTGAGACTGATAGCAGCGATTTATCTCACGTGACTTTTAAACGGACCAATCGGAAATTGTACATGATCAAATCTTTGAAGAGGATCTTGAGGTAAGGGACAAGTATCTGTCCTACAAGGTCGTCGGGCAAACATTATCCCCATATATTCTGCTTTCGCCAACTTTCGATTACTTTCTTCTGTGTGTGTAAATGTAATTGAAAAAAAAACAAACCCATCCAGGTGTAGACTCTGACTAACCAAAGCATTTCAATTTAATTTACCTGTTTCACTCTCAGAGCGAGCATCTTCTAGAAAACCTCTTTTGCCTACAGACTTTGAAATGTCAAATCAGGGACATAATTTTAATATACTGAAATCGTTAGTAAACAACTAGTTTATTCAGTTAAGTGGCTTGCCATTGATGATCGGTGGCAATTAGTCTCCAACACCCTCTAACTTGCGTCTTCATTGCGCACACATATAAACTTTGTTCAATCCATTTTTTTTATGCTGTCCACCTATTTCTAATTTTGTCTTCCTCTTGCACGCTTTCCTCAACATTTCCATATAGCAAGTCATTTAACAAGAATCTATATCTTTTAATATTGCCAAAATACTTTAGTATATATCACAGACGAAACATTCACACAGATAGGAGAAAAACGAATATTAAAACAAATCGGAATAGAAAAAAAACATGTCTCACATTCAAAAACCAAACTAGACAATGAGAACTGTGACCAGTCTCTAATAATTACCAAGACCTGCAACAACTAGTAGACTATGTGTGTACAGAAGAATTCTGAAAGAAACTAAAAGCACTTGGAGCAAAACATGTATGGCAGTCTTTTGGGAAAATGGAATGATAATTTAAAGCATGGTTAACGACGGAAACCCTTTAAAACAACAAGAAAGGAAACAGCAGATTTAATTAATAGCAAAACCAGAGTTACGAAAGCCAGAGCCTAGAAAAAAATACGCAGAAGCTTGTAAAGAAGTGAAACCATCGAAAAGGATCGATACAAAACAATATATAGCAGCCCTAACAACAGGGGCAGAAGAAGTAGCATTGAAATGGATCCTTAAAGATCATTACAGTAATATAAAGAAGATAGTAGGAACAATATCATAATTCAAGTTGATTTATCAAAAATAGAAAAGGGAAAGTCCTCACTAAGATCAGTTGAACAGATGAGTAGGTACCCCTCAGTACACCAGTCCCAGTAGACCTTTCAGACAGCCAGCCTACACAAGTGGAGCTGGATATCAGATGCGAGGAATCAACGAAAGAAAAAGATTATTAAATCATTCAAGCTTCTGAAGGATGGGAATGCCGCTGGTCTAGATGGCATCCCAGAAGAGCCTGTTAAAACCAATTAGACTAAATTGTATTTATACCTCAGGTGAGTTACTTCACAACTATTCGACAGAATCTGACAGGATGAAGAAATATCATCAGATTAAATAACAACATTTCTAATGCTTGAAGTTTACCCTTACAATGTGCATTTATTGTTCATGTTCTGCAGTATGCAGTAATGCAGAGTAAATATAATACTTGTATCCTATAGATTTAACATAACTATTAACTCAACTATTTAGATGAGAGAAACGCAATACACAACATACAATTTGTTGCGAAATAATTAAGGCTACTAAGACATCACATAAACAAATTCACAAGTACTTATTGGTGCTCATAGAGCTAAAAGACAGGAGTAGAGATTAGTGGACAAACTTTACACAATAAATGTGTGTACTGTGTTTGAGTCCATAGCGAGCGAACAAAAAAGAAAACTGAAAGTTAAAGTTACCATACCGGAATTTCAACCTTCCACTGTCATATGACGACAGCGCCCCCAACAACTTAGAACACAATGTGCTACTACTATTCATGTAGATAACTGGATAAAAATAACAACTCCATGGGTTTAGCAAAATGCATTGAAAATTATAATAAGTATAAGCCTAGCAAAGAGCTTAATTGGCAGATGTACAATGATAATGATTTCTACAAAGAAAGTTCATCACACTGAACTTTTGAAACGAAAGTATGTCTGGCAGTCTGTCGTTGGATCACGTCAGTCACTCAGAATAGCTATAACAGGACGTTGAAAAAAAACTAAGACAACCATTGACTTATGCAGATGTGTTGGTACAGCACACATCATCTTACCAAGTTTAGAACTGTCTTGACATCTGGATGTTGTAATTTGGAACTGTCTTCACATCAGGATGTTATAGTTTGGAACTGTATTGTCATAATAATATTGTAGATTGGAATTATATTGACACAATGATGTTGTAGTTTGGAACTGTATTGCACTCAGAATGTTATAGTCTGGAAATGTATTGATAACAGGATGTTATAATTAGGACCTGCATTGACATTAGGATATTATCGTTAGGACATGTATTGATACGAGATTGTTATAGTTTGAAACTATATTGACATCTATCTTCTTTTTATCAATCAAGGGCTGCAGTGTCTGGCTGTTTGGCGCAAACCAGTCCTGCCTCTTATAATCCACAGTTGCGTAAACCCCCACCGCTGTTTTATAAAGTGTTTCCTTAAGTTTACTCCACTTTTCACTTACCGTACAATTTTCTGATGTATCAGTGAAAGCGTCTTCAAGCTGCTGTTGGAACTCAAAGCACTTATCAGGATCGTGGGTGTTAATAATATTAATCCTGGGGCTATATTTGTGTTTAGCTGTATAGATTCTCTTTGGTCTCAGTCTAACCCTGGCAACAACCAAAGAATGATCTTTATCACAATCAACACTATGATAACTTCGAGTTAATGAAATTTGGCTCTCATGTTGTCTACGTGTGATGATGAAGTCCAGCTGATGCAAATGGCTGGATCTTGGATGTTTCCATGTGACCTTATGCAGTTGTTTTGTTTTAAAAAAGGAGTTTGTAATACATAGGTCATTACTGGTGCAATGCTCCAGCAGCCTTTGCCCATTTTCATTCATGCGACCGATGTTGTATTTTCCAAGGCACACTGGCCATGAACTAGAGTCCTTGCCCACACGAGCATTGAAATCACCGAGCATATAAATGTAGTCGGATTTTGGAACTGCCTTGATCATAGAGTCTAGCTCCTCATAGAATTAATCCTTCACATCATCAGAGGAAACAAGTGTCGGCGCATATGCAGTGATAATGGTGGAAAAACCATAAGAGGTTGCCAAGCGCAGTGATAATAATCTGTCATTACCTCCAGCTAGAATGTCAATCATTCCCAGTAGCGAAATCTTCACTGCAAAGCCCACACCATGCTGCTTTTTTCTGTCTGCTCTCTACCCTTCTAAAAAAGGTGTAATTAATTTCCCTGAGTGACCCTTCCTCAGCGACGAGGGTCTCCTGCAGGCCAGCAATATCAATGTTAAGACGATTGAATTCGGTATCAATCACAGCCGTTTTTCTCACATCGTCAGTATTCGTCAGGTCAGTGGGAAATCATGGGGACTCATGGTTCTTATGTTCAAGGTTGCAAGCCGTCGCTTGAGGTTTCTATTTTGCTTTCTTTGCAATACCAGGTACATTGGTTTTACAGCCTGCGATGCAGATTTTGTCCTAGCCCTAAGCACCCATTGAAGCAGGCAGGCTGTGGCGGATCAGCACCCAACTGGCAGGGGACTGCCCAGCATGAGGCGGGCGGTAGCTGACCAGTGACACCTGTAGATATCTCCCACTGTCAGAGTCAACCCGTGGCGCCCCAAGGCACTAAAGAAGATTGGATGCCCACCATCTCTTCTGTCTCTTGTGGAATCGTTCCACACAGGCATGAAGGGTAAAATCAAATTTGATTGTGCAACTTCAGAATAGTTTGAAATCAAGAGTGGAGTTAAGCAAGGTTGCATACTAGCTCCCAACCTAACTATGGAATATACTTTTCACTACTACTGAAATACACCTTTCGTGATCAGGATGGCGGTATTTGCGTTCACTCACGCTCAGATGGCGGCCTTTACAATGCTCAGAGATTGAAGGTCAAGACCAAAATTAGGAGGGTATGATCAGAGAGTTGCTTTTTGTAGATGATGCTGCTGTTACGACCCACTCTGAGGAAGAATTACAACAACTACTATCTGTATTCTCCAATGCTTATTCTGAATTTGGTTTAACAATTAGCAAAAAGAAGACACTGATTTTGTCACAAGGTGCACATGGGGTACCATCAATCTTTATTGACAACGCCGAACTATAGATAGTAGACCATTTTACATATCTAGGATCAGAGGTAAATAGCAAATTATCTCTAGATCAGGAAATCAACATTCGGATTGGTAAGACGGCAACAACAATGAACAAGTTAAGAAAAAGAGTCTGGGAGAACAGGAAGCTTACTGCCAAAACAAAAGTCCTTGTCTATCAAGCCAGTGTCCTTAGGTACTATTTTTTATGGCAGTGAAGCCTGGACAACTTACTCACACCAAGAGAAACGTTTAAACAGCTTTCATATGCGGTATCTGCGAAGAATACTTGGTATTAAGTGGCCAAACAAAATCACAAATGCTGAAGTATTGGAAAGATCAGGTTGTGTGACGGTATATTCCATGCCCAGTCTTCGTAGACTTAGATGGATAGGACATCTTAGGAGGATGGTAGAATAATAAAGGACATCTTGTTTGGTGAATTATAAATGGGTAAGAGATCTCAGGGTCGACCTCTACTACGATACAATGATGTGGGAATGTCCCAAATGCTGTGATGTCGGTTCCTAAATCAATCAATCAATCAATCAATGATGTGGGTAAGCGGGACATGATTGATACAGGCATTGATAATGCACATTGGGAACAAGTCGCCGCTGAACGTTTTGCATAGAGGGCAAATATAAGAAATGGAATAAAGACAAAGGAGGAAATGATTGCAGATAAGTCACACACCGAGCGTGTGAGGCGTAAGATGGTGCATGATGGTGGAAATAACCATGTGTTCACATGCATCCACTGTGGACGAACATTTGCAGCGCGAATTGGCCTTATAAGTCAAATTCGCTACCGCCATGGGTTGTAGTTATTATGCCTTTTTGAAGCACAAACTATCGTCTGTCAAGACGCCAAGGAGCCAATGTAATACTGACATCAGGATGTGAAAGTTTGGGACTGTACTGACATCAGGATGTGAAAGTTTGGAACTGTGTTGACATCAGGATGTAAAAGTTTGGGACTGTACTGACATCAGGATGTAAAAGTTTGGGACTGTGTTGACATCAGGATGTGAAAGTTTGGGACTGTACTGACATCAGGATGTAAAAGTTTGGGACTGTGTTGACATCAGGATGTAAAAGTTTGGGACTGTACTGACATCAGGATGTGAAAGTTTGGGACTGTGTTGACATCAGGATGTAAAAGTTTGGGACTGTACTGACATCAGGATGTAAAAGTTTGGGACTGTGTGACATCAGGATGTAAAAGTTTGGGACTGTGTTGACATCAGGATGTAACAGTTTGGGACTGTACTGACATCAGGATGTGAAAGTTTGGGACTGTGTTGACATCAGGATGTGAAAGTTTGGGACTGTGTTGACATCAGGATGTAAAAGTTTGGGACTGTACTGACATCAGGATGTGAAAGTTTGGGACTGTACTGACATCAGGATGTGAAAGTTTGGGACTGTGTTGACATCAGGATGTAAAAGTTTGGAACTGTGTTGACATCAGGATGTAAAAGTTTGGGACTGTGTTGACATCAGGATGTAAAAGTTTGGGACTGTGTTGACATCAGGATGTAAAAGTTTGGGACTGTGTTGACATCAGGATGTGAAAGTTTGGGACTGTGTGACATCAGGATGTAAAGTTTTGGGACTGTACTGACATCAGGATGTGAAATTTGGGACTGTGCTGACATCAGGATGTAAAAGTTTGGGACTGTACTGACATCAGGATGTGAAAGTTTGGGACTATACTGACATCAGGATGTGAAAGTTTGGGACTGTACTGACATCAGGATGTGAAAGTTTGGAACTGTACTGACATCAGGATGTGAAAGTTTGGGACTGTACTGACATCAGGATGTGAAAGTTTGGGACTGTACTGACATCAGGATGTGAAAGTTTGGGACTGTGTTGACATCAGGATGTGAAAGTTTGGGACTGTACTGACATCAGGATGTGAAAGTTTGGGACTGTACTGACATCAGGATGTAAAAGTTTGGGACTGTACTGACATCAGGATGTAAAAGTTTGGGACTGTACTGACATCAGGATGTAAAAGTTTGGGACTGTACTGACATCAGGATGTGAAAGTTTGGGACTGTACTGACATCAGGATGTGAAAGTTTGGGACTGTGTTGACATCAGGATGTAAAAGTTTGGGACTGTGCTGACATCAGGATGTAAAAGTTTGGGACTGTACTGACATCAGGATGTGAAAGTTTGGGACTGTACTGACATCAGGATGTGAAAGTTTGGGACTGTACTGACATCAGGATGTGAAAGTTTGGGACTGTGTTGACATCAGGATGTGAAAGTTTGGGACTGTACTGACATCAGGATGTAAAAGTTTGGGACTGTACTGACATCAGGATGTAAAAGTTTGGGACTGTACTGACATCAGGATGTAAAGTTTGGGGACTGTGTTGACATCAGGATGTGAAAGTTTGGGACTGTGTTGACATCAGGATGTGAAAGTTTGGGACTGTACTGACATCAGGATGTGAAAGTTTGGGACTGTACTGACATCAGGATGTAAAAGTTTGGGATTGTACTGACATCAGGATGTAAAAGTTTGGGACTGTACTGACATAAGGATGTGAAAGTTTGGGACTGTACTGACATCAGGATGTGAAAGTTTGGGACTGTACTGACATCAGGATGTGAAAGTTTGGGACTTGTACTGACATCAGGATGTGAAAGTTTGGGACTGTACTGACATCAGGATGTGAAAGTTTGGAACTGAATTGACATGATGTTAAGTTAGAATCTGTATTGACATCATGATGCGAAAGTTTGGAACTGTATAGACATGCAATTGTTATGGTTTGAAACGACATACACGACACGGTACAGTGCTACTATTCTGTGTTTCCTTTATGGGCCTCGGTTAGAGCTGGACGTTGAAAGTATCTACCTGGGAGAAAAATAACTCCCAGGACATTGTTGTGACATGCTTGATCAAACAGAACTACAACAGCAGCAACAAAACATGGTAACGTTTCCAATAAAGTTGAGTCCTTTCAACTATTTACGATACTTTATTTATTTATATATAAGATTAATACGTTGCATTTCTTTCTTCCAGAGGGTAACCATAATTTCTGTGTTGTTGTATTTTAATTATAAGCCTAGTTTCTGACTGTGAAGTTGACTTACATCTGGAGAGAGAGAGAGAGAGAGAGAGAGAGAGAGAGAGAGAGAGAGAGAGAGAGAGAGAGAGAGAGAGAGAGAGAGAGAGAGAGAGAGAGAGAGAAGAGAGAGAGAGAGAGAGAGGTGTTGGCATGAGACTGGATACCGCATCCCATAGACAACTTTAGCTGTAACATCCACGCAATCATCAGTGTATAGAAATGGAAGAAAAGCAACAGAGCCAACCAACAAGAAAGGAGGCCTTTCTCTAAAACGAAATGGCGATGTGGGGAACGACGTAAAATAATATAGGGAGTTCATTTAGAGAAATGGATGAATAACATGGGGAGGATAAGAAAGGAGCCGCGTCAAATAGCAAAAGAAACGAGGTCTTGATGTAAGTTGGCCAAAGGCCCATTTTCCACCGACAGTTAAAAGGCAGAAGAAGACCGAAGAAGCCGAGGAGGACCAGGAGTAGGAAGAAGAAGAAGAAGAAGAAGAAGAAGAAGAAGAAGAAGAAGAAGAAGAAGAAGAAGAAGAGAAGAAGAAGAAGAAGAAGAAGAAGAAGAAGAAGAAGAAGAAGAAGAAGAAGAAGAAGAAACGAAGAGGGAGAAGACGAGTTATTTTAAAGTTGGGATTTCAGCATAACCGCTTTTAAACATCCGGTGTGCTGATGCCGAGGTTGCGGGTTCAACCCCTACACCGTTTTTTTTTTTTTTTTTTTGTTTCATATCCTTTACAGGACATAGCTGTCAACACCAGCATCTTTCAGCTGTCTGTTGATTTCTTGGCAAGATTACGCTCAGTAGTTTGCCATTGCTTTCTGAGCGGCCGGCTCACATACCCCGTAAGTTATCGATGCGATTCGAACCACCGCTGATTCTTACCGTCATCACGTTAACCCACGAGAGTATACGAGATTACGGAGAAAAGTCATAATCTCTAAGCCACGAAGCCGGCCTACACCGGTTAGTTCGACTAAAATGTTGACGTCTAGTCCTTGAATTTGGGTAGGTAAATTACAAGTACTTCCGAAGATGGAGTAGGTTCGCCTGATGGTGAGAGACACTGGTATCAGGAAAAGCTAATCACACGCAAAAATCAGTCCAGTGCACAAGAATTAGTAGCACGTACACTTGAGTTCAACGCGAGCGGACGGGAAAAAAAACGTAAAGTAAAACGGTGCGTCCGGGCAATGGGTTGGAGGCTGTTGACAATGAAATACCTAAAATCCTTGGAGGAAGTATTGCCAGTTCTGTACAGCCGGTTTGGGGCGGGGGGGGGGGGGGCCTGATAAAACGATGGGATAAGTGCATCAATGTTGGTGGAAATTATGTTGAGAAATAAAGGGATAATGTATGTGTAAAAATAAACTTGTTTCAAGTTGTTTTCATAGTTAGTTATTTTTCTACAGCCATTTGTGACTTACTTATTAACTTACGCTCGTACTATATATTAAAGTAAAGAATGGCTTTTCATGCCAGGAGACGTATTGGCAATATGGTGCTAACCTTAGTTATAGACCAATCGCAGGTTATGTGGGCCATATCACGCCGGTCGTCTTTTCTTTCCATGAAATTTAATGGCGCCCAATTATTGCTGGTCCCACTTCGGAGCCCAGAAGAAGTAAAAATGAATGGGGAAAAACATATCCCCGACAGGAAAGAGGATTCGAACACATGATCACTGGGTGGGCAGGTACAAGGTAATCCCAGAGCAGTTGCGATGTGAATAACTTAAGGACTTTCCAAACATTAATTCTGGAAGAATGAGCTGAGCAGGACAGTTTCATTTATCGCCAACGAATGATATATCAACTCTTATATAAACAATAAGTGCCCCAAATCGATAACTCAACCTGATTTCTAAACAGGTGACAATCATTTAGAATTAAACAACACTTTATCATTATGGTTATGTAATAGGACCAAATCCCCGGACGCCTTGGAGATTTTGATTAATAGAAGAATCCTGAACATTCCTTGGGTAACCAAAATGAGTAATCTGGACATGATGAGGGAGGCTAATGTCGCAAAGACAACTTATCACAAACATCAGAAAGAGGCAGTCGTGAGAGGCACGTTATGAGAAGAAATAAACTACATAATTTGATGACAACTGGCAGGATTGAGGGGGGAAGAGAACAAGGGGTTAAAAGAGAAGTAAATATATGGATGGCTTGACCACATGGCATGATCGAGACAAGAACACAGAACTGATTCACGACTCTGGATGGCGAAACATGACGGCATACGCTTACCGACATGGCACGTGATGATGATGATTATGATGATGATGATGATGATGATGATGATGATGATGATGATGATGATGATGATGATGAACTTAACGTTGCTTAGTAAATCACGAACAGCCAATAAAACAGGCTGGGGTTGATTACAAAGTCCAGTGAAAGGACGTGGAATATATTTTAATAGTCGAATAAATTGCTTGAATCAGCTGTTAAAATTATATACGTGAGAGATTAAAATCAAAACCTTAAAAGTGTGATAGTAATTACAATAACCATGCCACTGTCTTGTAACCTGCCAATATTTTTTATAAGTATGTCAAGAGTGTTAAGCACGTTACATTATGATACAGACGAACACAGTGACGTCATAATGACAGTTTTAAAATGACCGATCCACTTTTGGCATGCACCAAAGAGGAGCAGCGTTCTATTATCCGTTTTTTGAACAGTGAAACGGTGAAACCTATAGAAATTTACCGGCGAATGAAGCTCCGGTATGGTGATGCATGCCTGTCAGTCCAACAAGTATATGAGTGGAGTAGGAAGTTTCAAAACTTATCGGTCTGATGAAGAGGTACAGCAGGTGGTGCATGAGTGATTAGACATGCGACCTAGAGGCATCTGTTCTACGGGAATCCAATCACTTTATCGGCACTGGAGAACATAACTGAACACAAAGGTGACTATATTGAAACCTGATACTCTTGTTCTGTACTTTTTCTAGAATATATTCACGCCAAACTAAAAAAAAAAAAAAAACACGTAAGGTTTTCATTTGAAGCCCCCTTGTACAGATGCGAGCACTCTGTCTCTTGTGCTGGCAGTCATCTCTGATACCGATGTTCCTCTGTGACATGATGTCAGCCTGTCCAGCATCTTCTGTCTGGGTCATTCATTGTTTCTCTACCCGTTTAACTTTCCCTGTGTGTTGACATAATCCAGCTTTCCCCTTCTCATGACATATTCAAAGAATGTGAAATTCTTTTTCAAGATATCTTCAGTGCTCTTTCTATCCGCCCAATGTGTTCTCATCATTCTTTCTTCTCCACAGTCTCCACATAATTTTTAACTTACTTCACTTTTTTAGGAGAAACGTGTAGAAAACTAAATAGAACGAACGAACAAACTTTATTTTTGTCCTACTGATTGCATGAGCATAAGATTGCTTTAATGAATCATTCAATTGAAGGGAATAACAAGACATATCTAAGGTTTTCGGGCTTCAGTTCATTCAATGGAAACTTTAATAACCCCGTAATACGAGCTCATAGCAAAAGGACAAACACCTTCAAGAGAAAAGTAATAGAATCAATGGAAATAGAGAGGTTGAACAACCTTAATGTGGTTTCAAAAAATGCTATTTGCTGGCTGTTGAATGAGGGGACGGAGTGCGTGTGGGAATGTCATGAGTGCAGTGATGTCATTGAGAATAAGTCTTTTCGAATCAGAATTTGTATTCTGAGAATAGAAAAGTAGATAAGTATGGAGGAATACTATCACCAGTAGACGTGGCGTAAAACAACGACAATTAGGCATGCTTCGGACATTTAGCTAGAATGGAACTAGATCAACCAGTAGCTAGAGCGTTCCACATAAGAACATCTGGTATAAGGCATGAAGACAAATCAGTGAGAAATGCCTACCGTAGATGGGGTAGAAGAGACATTGAAGCAATCAAATATGACATTAGCACAAGCAACAAGACAAGCAAAACAGATCATTACATCTGCGACACTTCACGGCAAAAGCAGTAGGACACAAGTAGAGGAAGAAAGAATAATGTATGACGGTGTGGATCTCAGGAAATGTTCCAATGTAAAGAAAGATGGAAACACGATCAAATGCCAAGGACTAGAAGTAGTTTTCTAAATTTGTGTGTGCGTGAGGGAGACAGTCTAAAGATATAAAGAGGTGCTCTTCCTAAACGTCGCTATATGTGATTGTTTCTTTGTAAACAGCATAGTCCATTTTGTACTATATATATATACATTTACATACAAGTTATGTAAACGATCCCTATTACACATCGTGAGACGCATTGAGTATATTGTCTAGCCCCGTATATTTTTAGATCAATCAACACTCAAGGGGCAAAGTGGTCAATAGTACGCAGACCTCCCTTAATAACAAAGACATTTCCTGGTGCCCTTTTTAAGATGGGTTGACCTGCATTTTCAAAATCAGTCTCCATCAGAATTCAGACCCGTCACCACCTGGTTTGTGAGCAGGTCACTGAGCGATCGCGGCACCCTAGCATAATTAAATAATATTTTAAGCAACATCAATGTTATTAATATATTAGATAACAGGGATGACTGGCGAGGCATAAACGAGACAGGCTGGGGCAGAAGACAATTCCTGGAATCTCTGTAGGGGTTAAAACTGACTAAAATCTTTATAATGCTAGGCTATATGGGTGTAAGAAGAAACGAACTAATATATAGCTTGCGGTCTTGGTCGCTGTGGGGAACGGACGAGTCATTGACCAGGCTGACATTCTGAATACTCTCAGGGCAGGACGAATAAATGACGGAAGCGTATAGATGTGATTTTGCAACTTTGCAACTTTGACCAGACTTCAAGAACTCATGACAAACGAGGTACCTTACGGGGAGGCAAAAGAAAAGTAGTCAACCAACACAGATGTGGTGTCATCAGTCGCTACACACTGAGGGCGAACTGAGGAGGGGGTCCAAGCACTTATGGACTAATAGTTGGATGTGCAATGACAATGATATGTTGATTAACGAACTAATCGCCAATGCCTGCATCAGACCAAGTTTCCGAAAAAGAAAATACTGTTTTCCACATGATCATACTGCGAAAAAAAAAAAACAACTTGTTTGGTGGTCAGCATGAGAGCGCTCGTTCTCAAACAACCGGTACGCTATTGTAGAGGTAGCGGCTTTAACCCCTATATCAGTAAATCCGACTAAAATTTTGACGTCTCGTCCTTGATTTTGGGACGTAAATTACATGTACCCCAGAAGTCGGGGTGGGTTCGCCTGATGGCGAGGGACACTGGCAATAGTGAAAACCAACCAACACGCAAAAATCAATGCAGTGCACTAGAAGTTGTAGAATGTGTATGGACTACACAAGAATTCAAAGCCAGTCAACGAAAAAACAACAACACAAACACTTGTTTTACTGTATGAAACCAAAGAGCAGTATATACAATGTTTAAATACAAGTTTATTTGTATTATAAACATACATATTTATGTATAATACAATATGCGACCTCTACTTAACCAAATATGTACAATATATCAACTACCGTATATATGTACATAATACAATATTATGAGAATCAACTCCACACACGTTGTTTAAACATTAAGAGTGTCTTTCCTCATACTTCATATGAATATGTGGCGATATGATTGCTTGCCTGCTCTAACTCAAACTATGCTCATTATCAACACAGTATACAAACACGAAGTATAGAGCAGCTTTACAAACTACTTTACGGAAAACAAAGGGCGTTGCGGCGACAAGCCTTCACAGGAAAACAAACACAAGAACACACAATAAAATATAAACCACGGAGATGACACTGCAATGACTGCATTTAGGTATACTATGCAGATGTAGAAGAATAGGAAACATGAAACAAATGTCAACTTCTTATCTCAAAGTCACAGAATGTGTAACAACAGTAGAATAATGAAAGGGGTCAGCTTATATAGCTAGCAGCAGTATGGCGATACTGGGCCAATATAAACGGGAGTGTGATCAATATAAATGAGGATGCGGCCAAAATATAAACGAGAGTGCAGTCAATATAAATGAGGATTCCTCCATTATAAATGAGAGTGCGGCCATTATAAATGAGTATGCGGCCAATGTAAATGAGAGTGTGGTCTATATAAATGAGGATGCGGGCCTTTACAAATGATAGTGCGGCCAAAGAAAATGAGTGTGCGGCCAATGTAAACGAATGTGCCGTCAATATAAATGAGAAAGCGGCCAATATAAATGGGAGTGCGGCCAGTATAAATGAGCAAAATTCACTTATACTGGCGCACCATGACCAACCAATACTGGTACAGATACATGCACTGAGATACCACTTCTTAGGTTCATACTAGAAACATCATCATATCTTCCATGTTTCCACTTCTCCCGTCCTTCTCTGCTCTCCTCCCCATCTTCATGTACCACTAACCCTTAACTGCGTGTTCAGTGGACATTTTGCACCCCTTACCCCTACACAACCGCCCATCCTCGCACTGTTGTCTACATAAGATGGCACCATTATCTTTCTACTTATTTATTATTAAATACCATTGCCTTCTATAGGAAACAATCCTTTTCAAATTAATTTTAATTCCCAAAATAGAACTCATTTTGTCAAAGCATTATTAATCTGAGACAGGGATATACCCTAATTACAACTTCTCTGTAAAGGTTGAACGGGGTAGAGGTAATGGGAAACTGACTGACTGACTTTCTACTGTTGTTTCACATTCTAGATTTCTGAGCTAAGTATCACACATTAAAACACAAATATCTCCCCCGATGTGTCTCCACCTTGACGTGGTGGGGGAGCTTGCGTGTCCCATCGACCCCATTTGCTTGCTGATGGATGAAAAACTACATATCGGACAGCTTATGGGATAGGGACCAGACTAAGAGAGACACAACCTGCTGCTCTGCAGGTGAGACTGAGGATAGCAGTCTAAAATTTAAATCAGGCGCACGAAGGCAGAAGTTCTTGGTCCGGACAAAACACTAAAGGCTCCCTGTCGAGGGCTGTGGCTGAACGCCTCTAAGCCACAAACCCTCGGACCTGAGAGCCGGGCCGATAGCCACCTTTCGAAAAATAAAGGCGTGATACTGAGCAAGCTACATGCTCAGGTCTGATAGAAGTTCGAAGGCTCTCAGCTGGGGGATATGAGAGATTCCCGGATGAGAGGGCCAGGCCGTTTCTCGTTCACCGCTGCACGAAGGTAAGGTGCTGAGCCGGCAGCACAAGTAGCCTACCTCGTGAGCGAGTACAAAAAGTCAAAAAAGTGCCCCAGTCGAAGAAAATGGCTGCGAAAACTGTATCTAACTCATAGAGAGTGTAGACAAAAGTGGAAGAACGTCCCAATGACGCAAAATGGAACGCACGGCGAGCGAACCTATTGCGTGGTCCGAAGTCAAAAGCAAAAGCTTACCGAGTGGGTGTCGCTTGCAGTCTGACCGTCCCTGGTGTGTGCTTGAGCGATCAGTGGCAAACGAGTTGCCCAACACATGGAAGTGAGGAACTAAAGCAGCCATGAGCAGGACGTGGCAACTCCTCGGGTGAGCCCAGTCACAGAGCAATGTGTGCCGGCTCTGCAATTATGGAAGCCTCCTTGGATAGCGAGGGAATGCTCATGGTCTGCCCCTGCCTTCCCTTGAGGGCCGACCACGATGTCGTTCATCGTTCTATCTTGACCAGCTGAGATGTTAGCGACATCACAACAGTCCAACGTGCCTCGAAACCAGAGGAAGGCTAACCTCATTAAAAAATGCCCGCTGAAGTCGGAAGTGTCGTCCTACGGGTGGCAAACTAAAAATTGACACTACGCAATTACGTCCGAGTGAAATGTCTCGTCCGAATGTCTCTCGTGCTAGGAACAGCTCTGACTACTTAGTTTCCGAATGCCGCTCTTGTTCGGAACAGCTCTGACTGGGTAGTTTTCCGAATGTCTGTTGTGCCTGGAAAAGCTCTGATGGGCGCAACGACAAGCACATGTCCGAAAACTCGCTGAGTGGATGCCGTCTGCAAACCTGTCTGGTTTGTGCGGGAATGACCCGGGGAAACGAAATGACCAATATATTGAAGTGAGGATTTAAAGCAGCCATGAGCAGGACGTGACGATCTCCCTCGGTGAGCCCAGATCCAGGGCGTTATGTGTCGGCCCTGCAACTATGGAAGCAACCTTGGATGGCGGAAAATGCTATGGACTGTCCCTGCCTTCCTTTGAGGGATGACCGTTGTCTTCGACCGTTCAACCTTGGCCAGCATGGTTGCAGATGGCACCACAAAAGTGAGAGTCTCCCAGGAATGCTACCTGGTCAAAAAAGCACGCTAAAGTCGATGTGTTGGCCTACGGGTTTCGGCCCAAGGGCGCATAACAGACACACCGCAATCACATCTGAAAAAACACTCCGGATGAACGAAAAGAAGAAGAAGAAACATAAATATTTGTTACATTATTCTCAATCTGCTTATTTTGCCTACATTTACGATAGTGTCATCTCCATGGCGTATATGTTATAGCACTGTCTTGTGTTTGTTTGCTAATGAAGGTTGTTCCGTAACTGTGGTTTTGAAAAGAAAACAAAAAACTATCCATTGCTTTAGATTTATATATGGTTTACATTTCCACAACTTTAAAGCAGTTTAAGCCATTTAATTCATATCCATATCAACACCATTAGGTGGACAGGTAAGTCATTCTGCAGATCTTTGTAAGTCACTGAGCAATAGCACTTCACTGACCTCCGTCCTTAACAGTTAGTTCTCTTAAACTGCATACTTTATATCTCCTATGTTATTGCACGGCTATGTGTGTTTCTTAGACTCTTTCATTTCTTCTATATTCTATCTAATAACATTTCCGATAACAGACCTGCATTTCTTATTGTGTATCCAAAGCGGAACATTTTCTTCTTGTTCTTCTTGTTTGCCTTGCCTCACTGGGACATATGCCCTCAACTAAACCACACCCACCTGTTCTCTCTTTTCTTTTTGTCCTGCATCTCCCCCATGTTCTCCCAATATTATTCACCCGTGCCTGTAATTCTCTTCTCCTTGCGTTTTATGTCCCTCGTTATTTAGTTCACCTTGTGGGTTACAGACAAGAGAACTTCTAGTTAAATTTTCCTCATGTTTTCTCAGTATGTGCCCTATCCAGCACCAGTGCCCTTTCCTCATCTCTTGGTTCACAAGAATGTGTTTGTTCTATCAATGAACTATATATTGGCGATTATAGAATAGTTTACTTTCTTGTCTTTAATCCTCCCGCCTTTCATTCCGAAGGTTGTGGGTTCATGTCCTTACTCCTCCATTCGGTTCACGAATGCAGTTTTCTCGGAGACTTCTCAGAGTCGTCGCTGGGACTACGGAGTTCTCTCTTTATGCGACGCTATCGGCAGGCCGCCCTGTGGACAGAGACTCAACCACACGAGATTAAACCAGTTGCAAAGAAGACAACCCTCTTTAAGCCACCTCCCTCTGTTTTAAATTTCTGTCTCTTTTCAATAGTTTGAGAACCTGTTCGTTTGACCTGTTCGTTTGATCCTTTATTCCGCCCAGCTCACAATGTGAACATAGCCATAACTATCACACAATCACACACGCTTCTCAAATGAATGTGGATTAGACTGAGATAATCTGGCTTTTATTTTGCTACCACGCGCCTCCAAAGTAGTTTTCTCGCTTCTTAAGTGCTCAAAGAATGCCTTGCCAGTAGAGAGATCTGATTACAACATTCATAGTAATCGATAGTCTTGTTCTCCCACTCTTCAAAGCAAATGCATACAGTTTGAAATGATTATATCTCATGCAGAGCAGTTCTTAGAATATGGCGGATCCGGTACATGGAAAATACTGACATCTTAGGAGATCAGAGCATCAAAGGAATGTGGGTAATAAACACATCATGCCGCTTAAACAGAAGTACTTTGGCTGTATAAAAAATCACAACAGCACATCTTAGAAATAACTAATGGAAGGTCTGGTTGTTGGAACGAGAACAAGGTCGACAAGCTGGACGACGGACACTGGGCATTAAGGAAACGCTGGGCATGAACAGGTTTGAAATATGGGAACTGGACGCATCCGGAATCTTTCCGACGTATTGTGATGAAAGCGATAATCTGTAAAGGAAATCCACCTGACGAGATATCGCATAAACTCTTATGAAGACACGCATATGAAGAAATTATCAAAAGCCTATGTTTTTGATAATGCGGTGAATGTTAGATATATTGTATTTTTCAAGTCATCGTGTCTTTGGTGTAGCGCAAAGAAGTATTCACATCACAAACTAGTAGTTGAGCTCTGAATGAATAAGGCGAGGTGGATAGCGAACTGCGTGGCAATGTCATGAGCACAGTATGGCGCGGGTTCGGCGCATGGGCTCGTCGCTTGCCACAGAGAGGGATACTAAGGAGTATAAAATGTGATGCCACTATCTGACAGACCAATAGCAGGAAATTGCTTCGGGGCTCGATTTTAAAATAAATACACAGGCAACAAATTCTGCTACAAAACAATATTCCATTGTATTAATTTTGCACACATGGATGCACTATGTGCCAACAATACACTGTAATGATCACATGTGCGTATATAATTACTGTTTCGGTATACAAAATAACCTTGTTTTAACGTATAAATCCTCTTCACCCTAATCATCTGTGCTGTTTATAATTCTGCACTAGGTACACTCTACATGCCAACTCCGTGGCGAAGATGTTACTAATCCAGTTGGTAATCCTGTATACACGCGTTATAAACACAGCTGCGGGCGATTTGGCAGCAGACCGACTTGCATTGGTTATTTACAAAACGGTACCGGTGCCGGTCGTTCAGAAAGCAATGGCAAACTACTGAACGTAAACATGGCAAGAAATAACAACAGCAAAAATGCTGGTGTTGACTGCGTATTCCTGTAGAGAATATGCAACTAACTTAATGTACACTATACATGACGTAGAACCGAGTACTAGCAACAATTTGCCTTTTGTACCAACTCTGAGCAATTTCTGTTTAAGACAAAGTTTATATTGAAAGTCTGTGCTCTAGTTAGCTAAAAGCACTCTGTTACATATAAAGAATAACTGAGCTACATCTGTCAAAGGCAGTTAATGCTTCTGTCTTAAACATTCGACTACTTGTATCCCAGATAATGGATACTCAAGTGCTTGTACCAGGCATTTAACATGCCAGCTCCTTCTGTACAAGGCAGTTGGTATCCAAACTCCTTCTGTACCAGACTGTTGATAACTGACATATGCCTGGGTCATTGACATTGAGATGAGTGACCTTTGTAGCGGGACTACGATAAAAACAACCAGCCATGAGAAATAATGGTGAGGGTGAGTGGAGACCCCAGGGTGGATGGGGAGAAAGACAGTTTTAGGCTGGGGTGTAATGTTGTTGGGAGCCCAGGGAGGGGCTACACAGCAGGGTTAAAAGACAGTGGAAAACTTGGACTAGTCAGTGGAGGCTGAGACCGACTGAGGTTCGGTTCGTGTGAAGTCAAAGGACTTCAAGACAGTTGATGTTTTAGCGCCGAGCGGATCGATGGGCTAAAACGTGGGAGTTTAGATTGACTGCGGTCAGATCTTTGGTTGTGTTGTTCTCCCAGTTGTGAATACAGGCTTGAAACCCAGTGGGGGTTGGATAGTTAATGGAGGCCTGAACCCAGAGTGGGTTTATAGTTAGTGGAGACTAGACCCATGTGTGTGGGTGTATTGTGTGAGGTCCAGCTGTGGATAGGAGCTGGATTACCTGTCTTATGGATTTGAGATGAAGCAGGCCGTGAGAAGACAGTGATGTGTACGTGTTAAATTGTGAGGAGGATATTTATATTCTATGGATTATATTGTGTCTGGATATATAAGGATGTTCCGTTTGTCCGTGTTCTTTCTGTATTAAAGGATTATGTGCGCCAACTCAATCTTGTTTAATGACTGATGGATGTGTATTACTGGGGTGAGTTGCATTGTGAGACAGTTAGATAGCTCAATTGACACACCAGGAGCATCGTTACCTAGACAACGACCATCTCACGAAACTTATCATCAAAGAACATCGTGAGAATAACCAAACTCCTTCTGTACCAGACAGTTGATAACCAAAGTCCTTCTGTACCAGACAGTTGATAACCAAACTCCTCCTGTACCAGACAGTTGATAACCAACACCCTCTGAACCACACTATTGATATCCAAACTCCTTCTGTACCAGGCAGTTGATATCCAAACTCATTCTGTACCAGACAGTTGATATCCAAACTCCTTCTGTCTCAGGCAGTTAATACTCAAACCTGTTCTGTACCAGACAGTCAATACTCAATCCTTTTCGTGTTTCAGACAGTTTTTGTGATACACCCTTCTGCTTCAGACAATTATTATAATACACCCTTCTGCTTCAGACAATTATTATAATACATACTTCTGCTTCGGACAGCTACTGTAATATATATCCTTCTGCTTCCGACAGTTATTATAATACATTCTAGTAGTGACGATTGGGGAGAAATGTCACTACACAAACCTTACTCCTATGTATGCTGAACTCACATTGTCGACAACATGACTGACCATGCATCGGGCTTACAAATGTAAAAATGAGTCGTCCAGAGGATTCACAACAAATCATCCAACCAAACAATGTAGCAACGAAACCACCATCCAACCAACCAAACAAGCAACTGATAATTCAATCTAACATCCAACCAATCAAAGAGCCAACTAATTATCCATTCAGTCAACTAAAACATCCAACAAACCAACCAACCCTCCAATTAACCAACCAACCAACCAACCAATCACACAACCATCTAATCAATCAACCAATCCCTTGACTACGAGCCTAACATTCATTCCGTTGCTAAAATGGTTAATTTTATCTCTGCTTACATCGCGGAGCCTAAATGGGTACCATGTAATATCTTGGGAAGTAAAGAAGGCCAACGTGACATTAACCACATCATCTGTGAAGTATCGGTTGGTATATACAACATGGATCTAGCAGAATATGATCGATAAGTCTTCACTTCTACTTCCGTCATGTTTAAATTACTTGACTTTAGATCTTCCAATCTTGGCCTCGGTCAAGTTGTGTAAAGTCTAGTAGGCCTTCTATTCAATCAATCAGTCGATGAATAAATGAACGAATAATGAATGAATCGATGAATTAATCAATCAATCAGCTAGCCGAGTGCCATTTCCACATCGAAGGTCGACTGTATTAAGTTTTCAAGATTTCTTCATAGTAAAATTGTTTTTTTTCCTGCCGCCTCTAGCCAATCTCTCCTTGATTCTCTCCCAGATTGTCTTCACCTTGAGAATACTCGATAATTCCCCAGTTAACATTCTCGTCATTCGTCAACTGTGTGTGCAAAATGTAGTCTTATTTAATTCAATATCTTTCCACGCTTCCTATTTTGCCTCTTCCAGTTTGTTCTTTTTAAACTAACTTCTCCAACATTAGTACTCACAATATGTGAGTCTCACGACTTTGGAGTCCGTATACAGTTAACGTCACTCACATTTGTCTGTATCCTTGTAGGAAAATTCATTCTTTTTCTAGAATCTTAAATGTGGTGAGTTATCAACTTCTTTTATACTACTATTTAAATGTAGATCTGTCATGAACTTCTTAAACTCGGCATTTAAAAAAAATACTTATTTACAAAACAAGAGTAAAAGTTAAAAAAAAAAAAAACACACACCCGTTTCCACGTTCTGAGGAGTATTGGATATGTGAGGATAGTTACATATTTGTATAGTTCAAGTGGAACTGGATAGTTGATGTGGTCAGTATCTATCTGGCCGCCATGTCATCTCAGAACAATAATTGGTACACACGTTAGACTGTCCAACTGGCACCCAACGTCAATGTTTAGAGAATCCATGTCTTGAGGTGAATTCCAACTCACGATCACTGGGCCGACAGACGAGTTGCTAGCCATTGCGCAACCGCGGCTTTCAACATATTCTAAAGTGGTAGCAAAATTAATTAAACTATTATCTGTCAGCAATTAACGTTTCACATAGGGAAAGCATGTGATTAGTACTGACAGAATAAATACAGAGATGTGATCGTAGGTGTGTAATAAAGTATATATATTTATCATGATTCTCGTCATCCCAAACATTATCACCACCTTCATCATCATCATCATCAGCATCACATTCTTCTTCTCTTTGTCATTATCCTTATATCCTTTTGTCTTATTCTGGCTATTCTTGTTGTTGTTGTTGTTGTTGTTGTTGTTGTTGTTGTTGTTGTTGTTGTTGTTCTTCTTCTTCTTCTTCTTCTTCTTCTTCTTCTTCTTCTTCTTCTTCTTCTTCTTCTTCTTCTTCTTCTTCTTCTTCTTCTTCTTCTTCTTCTTCTTCTTCTTCTTCTTTCCTTCTCTTCTTCTTCTTCGTCTTCTTCTTCTTCTTCTTCTCTTCTTCTTTCTTCTTCTTCTTCTCTTCTTCTTCTTCTTCTTCTTCTTCTTCTTCTTCTTCTTCTTCTTCTTCTTCTTCTTCTTCTTCTTCTTCTTCTTCTTCTTCTTCTTCTTCTTCTTCTTCTTCTTCTTCTTCTTCTTCTTCTTCTTCTTTTCCTTCTTCTTCTTCCTTCTTCTTCTCTTCTTCTTCTTTCTTCTTCTTCTTCTTCTTCTTCTTCTTCTTCTTCTTCTTCTTCTTCTTCTTCTTCTTCTTCTTCTTCTTCTTCTTCTTCTTCTTCTTCTTCTTCTTCTTCTTTCTTTCCTTCTTTTTCTTCTTCTTCTTCTTCTTCTTCTTCTTCTTCTTCTTCTTCTTCTTCTTCTTCTTCTTCTTCTTCTTCTTCTTCTTCTTCTTCTTCTTCTTCTTCTTCTTCTTCTTCTTCTTCTTCTTCTTCTTCTTCTTCTTCTTCTTCTTCTTCTTCTTCTTCTTCTTCTTCTTCTTCTTCTTCTTCTTCTTCTTCTTCTTCTTCTTCCCTTTCCCATATTCTAAGTCTAATGGAAACTGATATTTACAACATTTCTAAAACTTATAAACATGAACGAAAAAAGTATGTTTAACGTTCCTTATTGTTATAAAAGCACACTGCTTCATTTGTGAAGACAAGTTTATATTGCTTGATTTTATAATGACTGTTCTGTAAACCCCGAATTAACAAGACCAACATAACCTAGCATTATTATAATCGAAATATTCCAGGCAAAAATACCACAATGGCAAAAAGGAAGCGAATGTAAAGCAACCTATAATTATGCATATAACTGCTAGCCCTGATCTAGGATGCAATCTATATTATTCTTATGTCCTTGAATTACTTTCTTGAATTCGTGCAAATGTTAAATATTTATATCTATGCAGAAGAAACATGATATTTACACAAAGTTGTCGATCATGTTTACGTCTCTTTGGATTACAGTGATATAAAATATGTTTACAATGAGCATTGTGCATTGCTACTTCTATTTTCGGGGTGAGGGGAGGGAGGGGGGAGTGGGGGAGGGGAGAGGGTTGATGTAAATGAAGTCCACGACATTGCACGCTGAGCGCAAACTCATCAGTCTGTGCTTCTCAAATTTTCCCTTGTGACCACGGGATGCGTACGGTTTATATTATAACAACTATATTAGTAATACAGAAAGAAGTCGCGAACTCCCATGTGTTCAGCATATTCCTGTGCCATGCCGATAAGCATGGGCGGTAATACTTCGCCATCTTACACAATCACCAGATTCGTAGACCAGCTCTGTGTTCTTGTCTCGACCATACCATGTGGCCAAGCCATCCAGATATTTACTTTTCTGCCATCCCTTTGTTCTTTTCCCCTTCAATCTTGTCAGCTATCATCAAGTTTTTGAGTTTATTTCTTCCAATAACATGTAAAAAAATATTGGCTATCTACGCCTAATTTCTCTAATCGGCTTACGGTTTGCATTTGCTTCTTGAAGTACTTGCTCATTGGTTTTTCTGTCTATCCATTGTATTCTTTGCAATTTCCTTGGAAACCACATTTCCACTGTCATTAGATGCTTATCAGCATGTCTGCTCATTGTATACGTCTCACATCCATACAAAAGTACAGGTTTTATGTAACACTTCAGTAATCTTTTTCTCGTTGCTATTGACATCATTTTATTGGTCAGTATGTTTTCCATCATGCATAATGCTACCTTCGCAATAGCGTTACTTGTTCTAATCTTTTCAAGGCACCTCCCATCAGATGTTATGACTGTTCCGAAATATTTGTACCGATTCACTTGATCAAGAATATTATAATTTAGCAGTATATAACATTATGGTATTTCGTTCCTCCTAGTGACGACCATAATCTGTCGTCATACAATTTAATTCTAACCTTAGTTGATAACAGTGTACTCTAACCACATCTACTAAACGTTGCAGATCCTGTTCATTGTCTGAAATCAATACTGTATCATCTGCATATCTAATGTTACTGATATTATGTCCCCAAATAGTGATTCCTCTCGGGTCTTCTAAATTTCTAACACAATTTTCACTATATAGGGAAAACAGATCTGGAGACATTACACACCCCTCTCACACACCACTCTTATTAGTCTGATATTGATCTACTTCATTATACATCTTTATGGCATCTTGATGTTTCCATTATATGTTTTTATTTACAAGTCTAAGGTGTCTCCTATCAATTTGTAGACCTGCAAGCATCTTCATCATGTTGACATGTCTTACATTGTCGAACCAATAGTCAGTGTACCAAAGATGTAGGTCTATATTTACTTATATAGAACTCTTAATTAACGTTATCATATCAACAATCGAGAACATTTACTGTACCCTTGCCTTTTACGAACCCACATTGTCCATCTCTTATTTCGGGTTGTTATTTCTTCTTAACTATTTGCATGATAATTCGTAGCAAAATCTTCGTGATGTGGTTCATTATATTAATTGTTCTATGTTGATCACATTCCAATGCTCCTAATTTCTTCGGGATTGCAATAAATATAAAAATTACATAATTCAGGAGGTATATCTCCATTATCATATATTGTGTTCAGTAGTCTCGTAAACTGGTCTATTCCACATTCTTCTAAGACATCGATCATTTCTGTTCTCATGTTGTCTGGACCCGGCGTCTTGCCAGTTTTAAAACATTCTGAACTTCCATCGTCAAGATTCATGTGTTACCTGAGCTCATAAGGGAAGCAAATAATAGTAGCACTGTAACCTACCATGCACGTCGTTGGCGTGAGATTGGCTACCATATCCCAAAGAACACAGTGGTAAAACCTAACGAAAAAACAAAGCAAAACAACGTAACACGACAGAAAAACACGGAGTTCTATGCACACGTCTCTCTCTCTCTCTCTCTCTCTCTCTCTCTCTCTCTCTCTCTCTCTCTCTCACTCTCTCTCTCTCATTTTTCACGTTGTGAAGGGGCTATACGGTACTATCCCCTATATTTTACAGACCAACATGCATTGTGACGTGCGATGTGTTGGATATCACTATGACCGTCTTTACTTTTTATAACATTTCCTGCTACCATTTAAGGCTGGTCCGCCTTGGAGACAACGTAAATGAACAAACAATAAGGGGGGGGGGGGGGGTGGAGTTTCGAACACATTATCATATGGCAGGCAGACAAACTAGCACTGCACTAACGCGGTGTTCATTCATTCATTCAGTAGTATGTCCTTTGCAGAACCTCGCTCCCCATAACAACCTTCCAGAAAAATTCTCGATCATAAGCAACATGTCCCGCGTCCGATACACCCATCCGAAGATCATTCGCCACATCCTGAACCCATCTTCTCTTTTGCCTTCCTCTTAATCTCTTCCCAGGCATATACCCCTCAATTATTGTTCTCTCCAAACTTTCGTGACGTTTAAATGACCAAAATATTTCAATTTTCTTTGTTTTATCGTCTTTAATATCCAATCCTCTTCAATTTTCAGCTCTTGAAGTATGGATGCATTTGTTCTTTTCTTTACCCAAGATATTCTTAACATTTATATTCGAAGACATTTATGCGCAGTTCAGCTTATTTATTTAATTTTTTTTAAATGTTTAATTAAATATTTTGTTTGTTAAATGCGGTATGCTGTATCAAATAAAGAGGCAAGAGCGTAAATCTTCTGGTTTCATGAAACGATATTATACTTATATTGAGATATCAGTTTTGCGGTAAATGTAGAATAAATTATAGGACTCTCATATCAAGTTATAAAGGACCCCTTTCCAAACCTTAAGGACGTATTAGGAATTCGATCTGGGGGTCTCCGTGGCGAAGTGGTCAAGCCGGTTGCCTTGCGATCCGAAGGTTGGGTGTTTGATTCCGGCTACGTCTTCTGGTTCAAGAGTGCATTTTTCTCGGAGACTCTTGGGGGGTCGTCGCTGGAGCTACAGAGCTCGTGCTTTGCGCGACGCTTTCGGCAGGCTGCCATGCAGAAAGAGACCCAGCTATATGTGATAAAACCCGGTGCAATGAAGTCGATCCTCTCGACATTAAAGACTTTTTTAGTAAAATGAATTAAATGCCAGCCTTTATAGAACAGTTTAGTTTATAGAACAATCAACACTCGATGAATGATGCGGTTAATTTCTCATCGGTCGCCAATACGTCTCTGAACACTTCATGGTATCCATTTTATGTTGTGTGTGTACATGCGTGTGCACACGAGCGCGCGCGTGTGTACATGGGTTGACTTGTGGACCCAGGTCAGTTTAAAAGGAAATCCTCAACTCGATAGGGAATGGAATACATAATCACCAGGCTGACAGATAAGCATGTTAGAATACGATGATAGCTCTGTTGTAATTTCAGGCTTCAACTGAGTGCATCAAACCCGTGTATTGTTATCGTTAACATCATTATCAACCCCGTATTATCATCATGTGCCATGCCGATAACCGGTAACAGTTTGCCGTCTCACACGATCATCAGAGTCATTGATCAAGTGTGCGTTCTTGTCTCGTTTGTGCCATGTAGGATACATATCGAGACGCGTTATGAGAAGAAATAAATTGGAGAACTTGATGACAACCGGCAAGATTGAGGGGACGAGAGCAATGGGAAAGCAGAGAGGTAAATACCTGAATTGTTTGGCCACGTGGTATGGTCGAGACAAGAACAACTGAGCTTATCCACGACTCTGGTGATGATCGCTTGGGATGGCAAATCATGACCGCCCACGATTACCTGCACGGCACATGATTAGTTTGGAATTGCTTTCTGAACGACCTACAGGGAATAGCACATTTTAGTAACAACCCGGAAAGAGTGGTAAAAGACAAAACGTAATGCGACTGAAAGGCTAAAACAAAAATAAAAGCGCGTTGCTCGTGTAAGAAGCAACTAATGAACTTATGTAAGTTTGCTGAGACATAGTAAGTAAATACATTCTAAAGTACTCATTGTCACATCACGAACAATGCGAGGAGATGATATTAACATTATGCAGGCTATTCCTTATGGGAAACAAGCCACAGTCACATGTGTACGATTTATCTCCATTTTCAGAATATGAAACCTTTCAGCAATATGTAGCGGGTGCGTTAGTCTAACGATTGGGATATTACGCTGATAACGACTAGAGCGTGGCATCACCAAGGTTAGAATTCGACTCTCATCGTTGGCTACGGGAGGGAAAGACTGACCACTTATTCCTCGGTGCACTTAGGCCTATACAAGTGTGTTGTCCTAACAGTTTACTTACCATCAGCAGGTTGCAGCTTCTTGTTTATATGATTTATTTCTGGAATCGGTTCTCTCTCTCTCTCTCTCCTCTCTCTCTCTCTCTCTCTCTCTCTCTCTCTCTCCTCTCTCCCTCTCTCCTCTCTCCCTCTCTCCTCTCTCCTCCTCACCATCCTCTTCTACCCCCCCTCTTCATCTCTCCTCTCTCTCTCTCTCTGAATGTGTGAGTGAATGTATCTGTGTATACTTATATGTCCCTATGGGCATTGGTTTGAGGTATGCTAACAAATATACAATCTAAAACTCCTGTAGAGAACAATAACCCAAGCCTGATCCTAGCTGCTAGTTGCTGAAGAAGCTTTATGTCGAGAGGAAGGAGAGTACTGCAACACAGTCCCTTTCGCTTTGGTACTTTTCTACAGAGTCGGGAGGCAAGTCTCTACACCACCTTCCTGCTTGTGTGTGTGTGTGTTTGTGTTTGATAGATAGAGAGAGAGAGAGAGAGAGAGAGAGAGAGAGAGAGAGAGAGAGAGAGAGAGACTGGGAGAAAAAAATAGGTGACTGAGAGAGTGAATGAGAGAGAAAGAGTGACGACAGTGATTGAGAGTGATTGAATGAGAGAGAGAGAGAGTGACTGAGAGAGAGAGAGAGACTGAGAGAGAGTGACTGAGAGAGAGTATGACTGAGAAATAGTGTCTGAAAGAGTGACTGAGAGAGACAGTGTGACGACACACAGAGAGAGAGAGAGAGAGAGAGAGAGAGAGAGAGAGAGAGAGAGAGAGAGAGAGAGAGAGAGAGAGAGAGAGAGAGAGAGAGAACGAACGAACGAACGAACGAAGTTTATTTTAAAAGGGTAACAAATTGGGCACGCAGGCCCGCCTTACATTCGGCCCATTTCGATCACTCATCTTTCATTCATCAAATGTGCATGTTACATTTACATAGGGAAAAAAACATTGTCAAATTGATTTTGTAAGCATAAACAATGCATATTACGCATGGTACATTCACATGGGAAAAAAACATTGTCAAATGAAAGGTGTAAACATAAACAGTGCATATTGCAATGTTGTGAGACACATCCCCCATCCACCCTCACACCCCGCAGTCACCCACACATCCCCCAGCAACCCACACATCCCCCACCTACCACATCCTCCACCTACCCACACATACATCCATGCACTCACACAGACTCAGGCAAATATACATGACGCCACCCACCACCGATCCCCACCCACACACATTTCCCCACTCACACATATATCCCCCACCCATCCCATAACCAACACGCACACTTCCACCCACATATTCTCCACCACCCACCCACACACCCGCAACCACCCAGCAAAACACTTATCACAAAACCACACACACATACCCCCGTCAACCCACACATTCCGCACCTATCCATACATACATCCTTACAGTTTTCCCCACCCACCCACACATACCAACCAACCTAGACACACTCACCCACCTAATATCCGCCACCTCTAAACTACACACCCTCTACCTATACACACATCCACACCCACAAACACATCTCCCCACCTGCCCACACATATCCCCCACCCATAAACACCCCAAAACACACATCTCCCACCCACAACCACCCCACCACCCACATATACCCCACCCACACACATCCGCCGCTCACACACATCTTCCCCAAACACACACATCCCCCAACCATACATTCATCTCTCACACACATCCACCCACTCACGTACTAATCCATCAACCACTCACACGCACACATCACCCACCCGCCCATCAACACATGCATCTCTCATATACCCTCTCACCCATACACACCCCAACTACCCACCCAAACACACATCCCCCATCCTCACATACATCCGTCATCCACCTGCACATCCTACACCTCCCCCACCTCTCACACATCTTCCCTCCCACACAAAACTCCACCCATAAACACATACCCCCCCCCCCCCCCCCACACACACATCCCCCACATGCATTCCTCAGACACATCCCCGCCCACACATCTCTAACCCACACACACATATCCCCACCCACCCACACATCCCCCAATATCCCCACCCACCCACACATCCCCCACCTACAATCATCCTCACCACCCACACATATATCCTCCACCCACTCACATTTACCCCATCCACACTCACACATTCCCACCCACACAGACATATCCCATTCTCATTCACACCCCCCCCCCACCCACACACACTCATCCCCCACACCCATTACACACCCATCCCCCAACCCACAACTCTCTCTAGAGAGAGAGAGAGAGAGAGACTGAGAGAGAGAGAGAGACTGAGAGAGAGAGAGAGAGAAAAAGAGACAGACAGAGAGAGAGAGAGAAAATGAACGAGTGAATGATTTACTGTTTGTGATTGTGAGTGGATATATGTACGTGTATATAAGGAAGTGTGTTTGGGTGTATGACTGTGGATGTACGAGTGTGTGAGTATTTGTGTACATGCGTGTGTGAAAGTGTGTATATGTCTATGATGTGAATATGGGGAGGAGTGTGCATGTGTGCCTTGTTGTATGTATTAATGAGGATATACGGGCGTGTGTGTGTGTGTGTGTGTGTTTGTGTGTGTGTGTTAGAGAGAGAGAGAGAGAAAGAGAGAGAGAGAGAGAGAGAGAGAGAGAAAGAGAGAGAGAGAGATGGAGAAAGAGATATTATGTATGTGTAAGTAAACTTTTGTTAGTGAGTTTGTGATTGTGAGTAAGTATATGTGTATGCGAGAGAGTGTGTATTTGTAAGTTGTTGAGTGGGTGCATAACTGTGAGAGTTTGTGTACATGATGTAAGTATGTGTACAGATATGTATGTATGTGTTTATGCATGTGCGTGTGTATATGTGTCTAGCTACTTGCCTGTCTCATAACATGATAATATGCACTGTTAATGTTCACAACTTCAATGTGACTGCTTTGTTCTCTATGTGAATGTAACATGCACAATAGTTAATTGATGTACGAAAGATGAGTGATTAGAAGGGTCGAATGTAAGACGGGTCTGCGTGCCCAATTTGTAACATCTTGAAATTAAAGTTCTTTCGTTCGTTCGTTCGTTCGTTCGTTTGTTCTTTCGTTCGTTCGTTCGTTCGTTCGTTTCTTCCGAAAGAAGCAAGTCCTTTACCTGAACACCATTGCATGAGACTTGAGAGGTAAAACGCAGGGTCTTCTGAGTCCAGTACACTGACATATAGAGATGCCAATGCTCCAGGGTCACGAACCATGTTGCCCCTAACCTTAATTATCTGTCCATGGGACGTTGTGAAACACCAGCAGGCTAAAAAAGCGCGGATCGACAGTTATCTCCACTTGGGTGTAGGATGTCGAGTGCTACAAACTTTCCACGCTGTGAGATTGCAAGAGAATCCGTTAATGATGATTATAGAATTTTAGCACTCACTTGTATGTGTCACATCCTAAAAGGATGGTGCCAAATAATTTATCATCATCATGCATCATGCCAACAAGCATGGGCTGGTATTGTTCGCCATCTCATACGATTACTAGAGTCTTGGATCAGGTGAGTGTTCTTGTCCCATTTACGCAATGTGGACAAGCCATCAAGGAATCTATTTATGTGCCTTCCCCATGCTTATTTCCATCAATTTTGCCTGTTGTCACTAGGTTTCCTAGTTTATTTCTCATCAACGTGCCCAATAAATCTTGGTTTTCTGCGTCTAATTTGTCTAATCTGTTTACGGTTTTCATTTATTTGTGTTAGAGCTGAATCATTCGTTTTCTTTCTGTCCGTAGACTTCTTTGCCTTTTCCTAAGAAAACAAATGTCCACTGTCATTAGATATTTCTCAGCTTCTTTCAGCCAGTAAATTATCTTCGCTAATTGTTCATTTTCTACAAAGTAAAAAACGCAGTAAGATTAAGACGCTGATCGTATTCTGGTATGAACATAATACGATCAGCGTTGCCAGTTGTTGGTTGTGCTCAATATTTAAATCTCAAACCCCGAAAAAACAAAATAAAGCAGTAAGATATGTTTAATACAACCATAACAAACACAAAACCAACATAACAGTAACTACAATTTCCCCAGAAATCTGTATCACACAACACATGTTACTTATACCCTAGAATATACAATTGGTTTGAATGCAAGATAGACAGTATGGGTGTGAATGGCATAATGTAGCGGAGCAAGCACAACAGGACACGTCTGCTAACAAGGGCAATCGTCTTTCATAGATCTGTGTTTTCACGAAGATTGTTTGTACAATTGTATGTTAAAATACACAACTCGCAACGGTTGTAAAATTGTATTGTTAAAGCATTAGCTGACCACAGTCATTATACATAATCAAATTACATAATTCTCATTCTCGTACAATAACACAATTAATAAACAATGATGATGGCCACTCCTGTGATAGACTAATTAACACGCACAGCAAACTGAAGTGACCAACTGGATATCTGCTTGCTATGTACACGAATTTAAATAACAGTTATCGCCTGAAGTCACACTAAATGATGGTTATACAAATGATTTTGATATTTCAATACATATTTAAACTGTGTTCTTATTGCTGTCTCTTCTTACTTCGCAGAAGGCATTGTCGTGTTTTTGGTTTGCCCATTTATGGATTTTATATTTCGCGTGAGAACTTTTCAGCGTCTGCTAAAAGAAAGACAATCTACTAAATATTAATAATAATAATAATAATAATAATAATAATAATAATAATAATAATAATAATAATAATACAAAGATGCGTCAAATGAAAACATTAAAAGTGTAATAGAAATTACAATAACCATGACATTGTCTTGTAACCTGTCAATATTGTTGTTAAGGATGTCGACAGTGTTAGCACGTGACATAACGGTGCAGACGAACGTGGTGACGTCATCAGCTAAGGCAGGCCCATTAAGGTGATGCGTGCCTGTCAATCCAGCAAGTCTATGACTGGAGTAGGAAGTTTCAAAACGGCGTGACTTCTGTGACAGACTGTTTACGTTGGGGCAGGCACACCGAGTAGTGACCCCAGAGTCGATTGCAGATGTTGAAGGCCCGAACAAGAAAACCGCCGGTTGACTGTGAGTGGCATAGCCGCACATCTTGATATCTGTCAAGGTTCAGCACACAGTATTTCCATGATGTGCTACAGTACCACACACACACACACACACGCACACACACACGCACACGCACACACACACGCACCACACACACGCACACACACACACGCACACGTACGCACGCGCATACACACACATACACACAAAACACACATAACATTTAAGGTTTTCATTTGAAGCGTCCTCGTAGTAGTAATAATAATAATAATAATAATATAATAATAATAATAATAATAATAATAATAATTACAGCCTTCTTCGGCCACATCACCCTATGGGTTAATACGTTGTATGAGCTGGAAACATTCAGCCGCCCAGCCTGGTAGTTCTTTCGGCAGAGGCCTTTTATATTCTGTTGAAGAAATCTCCCTTTAGCGAGTTCAATATGTTCTTTAAAGGTGCATCTCAACAGGTTGTGTTCAGTCGACAAAGCCATGTTAAAAAATTCGCTGTGAAGACCTGCAAGGCAAAGACAGCAGACTAGCGTGATTGTTTATTTGGTGGTTTTGCTGTAATTTCATCTGACTGCAGAAGTTTGTTTATATGAAGAATAAGGGAAAGATTTGAGTGGCTTGCCGACAACCTATTATTATTTGTATATAAAAGCGTTGCTCCTAATGTTTTTTCGAGATCCCTGTCCTTGCACGCAGAAAACGATTTAAATAATAACAAGATTCATAGGTGGTACTTGACTAAAATAGTTTTGTGTATATAAAGAACCAGAAAAAAGATTTCAGTGGTTTTCGAACTCGAACAGTACATAATATTTGTTTTTAATTCATTCTCATTATTGTTCATATAGGATCCGTGTCCTCGAATGTAGCAAATGATTGACACATATGTCACAAATCATGGCCGTTGTAGATTCATTGGCAGTACTTGATTACAAGCAGCTTGTTTACATGATGAACCAGACAAATATAAGTTGTCTGCAAGCAACAACAATTTATTCATAATTCATTATCGTGATGGTTCATTTCGGATATGTGTCCGTGAGTGTAACACATGATTGAACCATAGGACAAGATTCATAGCTGTTGTAGATTAATAGTTGCCAATCTGCAATGTGGAAACCACCGCTCTCAATTACAGTGACGAGACCATCAAGCAACGACTGTGCTTATCTACAGCAGTATGTTCATACAGCCCATCTAACTGTTATGACACTCCTTGGAGTGACGTTGTCAATGACAACAAACGCTTAGCAATGCCAGTCAGAAATATTAATGCGGTTATGTCTTACATTGCGGTAGTTATACATGGCTATGATCGTTGGAATAGCCGTGTGTATGTGTGGATATTCCGTTACTACTGGCCACAGGAAGCGGTTTCTTTTCATTGTTCATATGGGAAACAGTTACTTCAGTGGTGCTACATACGAGACTGGTTCCCGTACTTTCCAATGCCAGGTGTTCAGGCTCTCGGTTAGCAGCGGGGCCATTCCCCCGATTACTGGCAGTTTCCCTGGCCTCGATGGAGGTTTTGCTTTTGTGCTGGGAAGGAATCAGTCTCATTTTGAGCCATCCGGGCCGGGATGGTGGCTGAGCTGGGCAGAAGATTGCGGCGAATGTTGTTCTAAATTGTTTGCTCATCGTGCAGTAGAGAACGAAATTAACGGAGTTGTTGATAAGCGCCATAATGTCCAGCAGATCGCCGAGCCTGTTGTAGACGACATCTGTGAAGCATGTGACGAAGATGTTCATCAGTGTGAGGATCCCTTGAGGCAGTTCTGTTAAGGTGAAGAGAACTACAACAGCCAGAAGCATTCCTGTTGTTCTGTTGTGTTCGCCATGTTTATCCGACTCCGCCCGACGACCCTGTGACTTCAGCTTCAGTCTCTTCCTGTACGCCTTATGCATGGCATGCAGAAGCAAAAGGGTCAAGGTTACCAACATGAAGCAAGGAACTAACTTAATAAGAATCGCTTGTACCCAGCTATTGACCAGATGCGTTACTCTGCTGACAGGCGTAGCTATATTGATACCGGGATAGTAGTAATAATTTGTAATGATGTGCGTCAACACTGAGTTATTGTGTAGAGTATGGACAGCAATTGTCCCATTATTGTAATCATAGGTATTAACAGAGTAGTTTGGAATGCACAGAATTATCGTTAAGATAATGACAACCACAACGACAAAACAGGCCCTCTGTTGGCTGCAGTAGTACGCACCTCTAGTTGGTTTACATATAAAAATATAGCGGAAGATGGCCAATGCTATGGTTAGCCAAATGGCGACTGTGTGACACACAATGCTGAAGCTGGCGTGAAACAGCAGAAAACATATCCAGGTAAACTCGGGAGTACTGAAAGGTAGTCTGGTCGCTTCAGCTGGATTCGTAATGTAGAAGTGGATAGCAAACGGGAGGTAATCAATCATCGTGAGAAGGTCGGCAACAGCCAGCCATAACAGGATTGTGTTGGTACTGGATGCCATGTTCTTCCTAGTAAGGA
The DNA here is from genome assembly GCA_014155875.1 of Cepaea nemoralis. Taxonomy (NCBI): domain Eukaryota; kingdom Metazoa; phylum Mollusca; class Gastropoda; order Stylommatophora; family Helicidae; genus Cepaea; species Cepaea nemoralis. The sequence goes on along the minus strand of JACEFZ010023079.1, from coordinate 166,867 downwards.
CGATGATGTTGGCGGAGTTGGACAGCACTCCGAAGAGACAGACTGCCACCGCGATGTAACCATGGAAGAAGCGGTACTTTAAGTAAAATTCGTCGAGACCTCGGACTGTCTCGTTGCTAGCAATCCCTGGAATATGCTCAACTTCATCACAGCCCATTTCGTATGCTCTGTGGTTAATATCACCTAAATGTGTTAGGTGTTTCGTTAAAATTTAAGGCAACACAACGATATCAAATTTTCAGCCATAGCAATGGTGATACACATATTGTCCTAGCGAGGGCGACATAATCCGACGTTAATAGTGTAAAGTTAAAGCGCACATGAGCTATAACCAGTATTCTCCATAGACAACAAACCAGGCATGGAGTTACGATCTGACCTGGTGGGTATCCACTTCAGAAATGCACCTTGTTTGAGAATTCCTTGCTTTTGTCATTCTCATATCTGTAAATAACAAATACAGTATAATGAGCGTTACATAAGATTAGACATAAATGTACAAATAAACATGTAACGCAATACATATAATAATTACAGCATTGTTAAATATCTTGTTCTGCCTAAATACCCCCTCACTCTAGGACAAGTTGGTGTGGGAAAGGAGGAGGCGGACAGATTGGCTGGGTCTAGACCGCTGGGTGGGGTATTGGCGCATGATAAGGCCGACGCGGTCGGGAAACTTAGGGACCGTGTGTATTGTGCACAAGAACAGATAGTTCGTCATGGCCTGGAGAGAATGGTGCTGCAGGGAGTGATCAGAGGATTTGACCGACACTCAAAACTCCGATAAAAGGTCGGACGGACACATAATCAGACTGCTACTGGTGCTATTAGTATTTTGACCTTTGGCTGGCTGTTGACGACGAGGACGGAGCATGTTTAGGAATTTCCATCGTGCTGTAATGTGAGTTCTTGACTCAACGCTGACAAAACAATTCTCTTGAGGTGTAATATACCCTAGCTACTAAATTGTGATGTCAAAGCACAGTACATTAGTTCATCATCGCCCCAAAAAAATCATCATCATCATTACCATAATCATCATCATCTTCATCATTATCATTATCATAATCATGTGCCGTGTCGATAAGCACGGCCGGTTATAGTTCCCTATCTCATAGATCCCTAGAGTTTCTCATCAGGTCTAGGGGTAGCCGTGGCTGGGAGAAAAAGGGTTTCCACCTGAGGATCAAAAGACACCGGGTTCCCCTGACTTCTTGAATAGTGAGATCGAATTCCTGGTTTTGCCGGATAATGGCTAAATAAAAATGACACACATCACGTGCGCAAGTTGTGAACTTAAAAAATAAAAAAATAATCTGATGATAATTACAAACAGCAAAATATATGCCAGTGGATCGTTGGCATAGCACGATTCTTTTATAAAAAAGTCGCTTAAAAGTCGACAGTGTCGACTTCATTGCACCGGGTTTTGTCCCATATGGATCGTTCTCTTTCCGCAGCGCGGGAAGCGTCGCACAAAGCACGAACTCCGTAGCTCTCGCGACGACCCACAGGAGTCTCCGAAAAACTTCACTCGTGAACCTAAAGTCCGCGGCCCGGGCTCGAACCAACAACTTTCGGAGCCCGAGTCAAACGGCTTGACCACTTCGCCACAGAGACTCCCGCAGACTAGAAAAATATAAGATTCTTAAAACAAAAAAATATCAAATAAATAGATCCCATTACGCTGCATGGAATCTGTCAAGAGAGTAAACCTGACACATGGAAGCCGAGATCGGCCACACTGACCTTTGCGACGCATAACTTTGTGTGACACACTACCCTCGAAAGAGGAATGTATAAGAAGAAGAAGAAGAAGAAGAAGAAGAAGAAGAAGAAGAAGAAGAAGAAGAAGAAGAAGAAGAAGAAGAAGAAGAAGAAGAAGAAGAAGAAGAAGAAGAAGAAGAAGAAGAAGAAGAAGAAGAAGAAGAAGAAGAAGTAGAAGAAGAAGAACAAGAAGAAGAAGAAGAAGAAGAAGAAGAAGAAGAAGAAGAGAAGCAGAAGCAGAAGCAGAAGAAGAAGAAGAAGAAGAAGAAGAAGAAGAAGAAGAAGAAGAAGAAGAAGAAGAAGAAGAAGAAGAAGAAGAAGAAGAAGAAGAAGAAGAAGAAGAAGAAGAAGAAGAAGAAGAAGAAGAAGAAGAAGAAGAAGAAGAAGCAGAAACAGAAGCAGTGTCAGGTCTGTATCACCATAATGACATACTGACAGTCATTCCAAATATTTGATGTAGACATGGCGGAATGGATATAAACGACTGTTCTGAAACATCCAGTGTGCTGAATGTGAGATAGGAGGTTCAACCCCTACACCGGACAGTTGGACTAACATGTTGACTTCTCATCCTGGAACGGGGATTTAAATTATAAATACCTCTGAAGTCAGAGCGGTTCACCTGATGGCGAGGGACACTAGTAAAAGGGAACGCTAATCAACACGAAAAATTTAGTCCAGTGCTACTAGAAGTAGTGTTTAGACTACGCTTGAGTTTGAAGGCGGAGAGCGCAACAAAAATAAAATGTTAGAATCATTTACTTTTCTTCTATTTCCCTTTCTCTTTACTCACCAAGAATGTCAGTTGTTACCAGTTTTCCAGTTATTTCTCCACAGAACATGTCCCAAATATCTTGATTGTGCTTGTCTAATGCCAGTAATCAAATTAGGTTTTCACTTGTGTGTTTTTTTGGGGGGGGTTTTGTTTGATTCTCTGTCCTTCCATAACATTGTTTGCATTTTGTCAGAGAACTACATTTCAGCTGCCCTTAGATGTTATTTCACGTGAATGTTACAGAATATGCACAGGCCATTGAATCTATTTTTCTTACTACACTTGACAGCTTTTTATTTGTGAATACTTTTTCCACTTTGTAAAAGGTAAGATATGCAACCTCAACTCTAGACCCAAAACTCCATAGCAAAACATCTTTATTGGCAATATGTTTATGATGCACTGAAATACGAAGCGGCTTCAAATGAAAACCTTACATGATTGTTTTGTGTGTGTGTGAATATATTCTGAAAAATTAGGATTCTCCGTGGCGAAGTGGTCAAGCCGTTTGCCTTGCGCTCCGAAGGTTGTGGGTTCGTTTCCCGCTACGTCTATCGGTTCACGAGTGCATTTTTAAAGGTTCCTGGGGGTCGTCGCCGGAGCTATGGAGTTCGTGCTTTGTTTGATCCTTTCGGCAGGCCATTCTGCTGAAATAGACCGAGCCATATGGGATATAAACTGAGGCAATGAAGTCGACCCTCTCGACTTTAAAGACTTTCTTTTTTAATTCTAAAAAACCAAAGAACAGATGCATAATTTTTCCGATGTAGTCACCACTGCGTTGAATGCAAGTCCACCACTGCCAATGAAGTGATTAGATTTCTGTAGAACAAAATTATCTTGGGTTACAACTAGGTGTGCCTGGCCAGGTTGTAAACAGTCTGTCACAGAGGTCACACCGCTTTGAAACTTCATACTCCACTCATACACTTGATGGACTGACAGGCATGCATCACCATACGGAACCTTCGTTCGCAGATTAATTATTATGGGTTTCACCCTTTCACAGATTAAAAAAACAAAATCTCTTCTTTGGTGCATTTCAAAAGTGGGACGGTCATCTTTAAACTGTCATTATGACATCACCATGTCCGTCTGCACCGTGATGTTACGTGTTTAACACTCTTGACATCCTTAACAACACTACTGACAGGTTACAAGATAATAGCATGGTTATTGTAATTGCTAGAACACTTTTAGGGTTTCCATTTGAATCCCTCTCGTACAATAACAGGCTAATCGATGATGATTGAAACCCTTATAGTCGCACTATTGTCTGCTTTTTAGTTCATTTTTCGAGGAGAGTGGTCACACTTAGTTAAGCACCTCAAAGGTAGGCATGTCGCTCTTCGGCATGCGTTTATTTAAGGCATGCTTCATCTAGACTCTAGATTACCTCCAAAGTAACGAGATATTACATATTGTATTTAAATACACGCTGAATTACACATTGTATTTACTACTACCATATAACTATTACTTTTTTTTCTTTCAATCTGTCATCTACTTACAAAAAAATCAAATGTTAATCCATGACCACGATCATCTGGTATTATAACTTCTACACAGCGTAGGAACATACATATACACATCTAGCGAAATGCACATAAATCAATCACGTTTGGGCAGCTGCACACTGGTAGGTCATTTATAACACCGTGGCATTGTTTACTACATCAGAGGAGAGCTACATTACGAATGAGCTGTCATTCCTGTCTCCACATGTGTCATTTATGTGCAGTTAACGTCATTAATCTAGTCTACATAGAATACTGAGATGCGCGGTATTAGAATGGCAAGCACGCTTGCCTGTCGTCGCTATGGTCATTTTTTTTCGAATCCCCACTGGAAAGACTCTTCAGAATTAACCTGGCTTTCTCTGTCCACATGACCTAAAATGGGTACCAGAAAATATCAAGCCAAGGAAAGGAATCGGTGTGATATTGATAGTTTCGGTCATGGAGTGTTGATTGATCTATAGAAATATGAGACTAGCATCTTATACCTAAAATAACTCAAGGAGTGTAAACAGGTACTTTACTGTAAACTTTTTTTATACTGACGGTCTTGGATAAAGTAAATTATAGCAGAACGTTTAATTGTTGTACATTACGGCATTTACAATCAGAAGATGTACATTTCCTTTCGAGTTTATTTTCTGATTTAATGTTCTTCAGGGTATTGTCATTGGAAGCCCTTGGGTAATTTATAACACCGTGACTGCCGATGTTCAGGAATTCGATCCTAATTGGGGTAGATTCCAACTGTGAAATAGACCTAACCACCCAGGTTATACATCTCCACAGCACAAAGCCTGAGTTGAATGTAGGGACAATGTGTTGCCCGTGCATCATGATCCCTCTCTCCGCCTCCCTAGTTTACTCAAGACGAAAGGTAACACCAATATGCCTTGAACAAGACAAGCTGCGGAAACTGCCGGATCAGGAAATCAAAGCTCTTTCTGTCCGCCGGTCGGTTCAATCCTAGAGCAATTGCCCACCAAGGATTAGAGTCTGGTCTACACTGCTTTGACATGTAGTCTTAGGTGGCATTTCCTCTCACTATAGTCTGTTCACATTTGGGTGCCTCCATATAAACATCCATATCTCAGTAACCAACTGAGGGAAAATGATGAGATTTAGCATACAACCTTATCATTATGTCCACCCAACAAAAAATTTTGTTCTGGAGATTATACAGCAGATTTCAATGTTTTTTTTTTTTTATATGCGGTATATAATTTATGGGTCAGAGATTAAGTCCATATTTTAAAATGTATTACACCTTCACCCTGACAAATCCGTGCTATTTTTTTTAAATTTTTCTCGCGGTACATGTTATGGCAGCAACGGCGCGCAGTTAAATTGGATTGTTCAGAGGTGTCGTCAATGTGGGTGTTTTCATGAAACGTGATTATATAAATAAATCTTACAATTTGTCGCTAATATTTGAATGTGTGAATGTGAAATTTTGTACACTTTAAAGCATCGCTATGAAGTTGTACACATATTTTTGTCAAGAAACTGATCGTAGGAAACTGTTTCATACTGTTACAAATCCCGAAAAAAAGAACAGTGCGTGCATTGGGTTTGAGTAAACGGTCATTTCGTCGATGGGTGCAAGAATCTGGAATGAAACCAACACGCGATAAGCAAACGGTAGGTAGAAAGGCAATGTAGAGAGCTTTGACAAGGATGTCATAAGGCGAGCTATTATAAAAATGCTGGATGCCAATTGTTGGACAACAATCACCTTCGGATTGATAAGACTGTGAGGGTAAAACCATATTCAGCTGCTTTAGTGGCTGACTAGTCTCAGGACTATCATTCTGAGCCGGTGATGGACCCTGCTATAACATCTCCTTGAGGTTCTACTTTCCTGACAATTTACACATTATTTACACCATGCCTCTGTAAATTTTCTGTCTTTACTAATATTACACATTGCATCCCTCTCGGGAGTTCTGTGGTGAAGTGGTCAGGCCATCTGACTCGGGCTCCGAAGGTTGTGTGTTTGATTCCGGGCTGCGTCCTTTATTTCACGAGTGCATTATTTCGGAGACTCCCTAGGGTCGTCGCTGGAGCTTACAGAGTTTGTGCTTTGTGCGACGCTTTCCGCGCTGCGGAAAGAGACTGAGCCATATGGGATAAAAACCAGGTGCAATGCAGTCGACCCTGTCGACTTTTAAGCGGCTTTTTTTTTATTGTACCCACTCCCATACGAATCTGGCTACGTCTTGTACTTGTGTCGTCACCCGAAATGACGTGCTTTGCTGTAAAACTAATTTGTTAGCGTGAATTCACTACATTTTCGCCAACACATCCCAAAAAACAAAAAATGTCGCCGCTTTCGATGATTTTAGTTGCCTTTGGACCTATCAAAGACATATTCCTTGGGTGGGGGTTAATATTAGACGGCAGGACAATTTTCATAATGATGCAACAAATATTTTTCATAAAAATTGATCGTGAATGAAGGCATTCATTTCTGAACAGACTATAGGATAAATCTTGTGCCCTCTCAGCTGCGCTGATCTGTCTTAAGCCGTTGGTACCATGTGGACTGTCGGATCTGGTAAGCGCCGCCCAACATTAGACGCTAACAGAAAGCAGGAAATATCGTCTACCGTTGCATGATAGATCAGTCATATCTGATTAAGACCTGACTCTCCAAATAAACTAAAGGGGCGTTCATCTGAAATCCGTTCGTGCCGCACCTCGCGTAATTGCGTACGTTGAACATGATCATGTCATAGTCACGTGATAAGTACTGACCAATGAATAAAAGAGCACGTGCTTATCGTCCCATGATGAATAGGTTCTGTTTCTGACCGTTCAGAAAATGGCCGGGTTGTTCCGAAATCCGTCCAAAGAAGCTCAAAGAGCGGCGATTCAGTTTCTTTCATTTGAAGGATATCGACCAGTGGACATTCATCGAAGAATGCAGGCAGCATACGGTAACACATGTGTCAGTTCACGACAGATCTTCGACGGCCTGGTCAAGCGCATATTGTTGCAACAGAAAAAAAAATAATAAAAACCATGGCCAAAATTGATGCAGCAGTCCAGATGAACCATTGTCGAAGCACGCGTTCGCTAGAGAAAGAATTTAATGTGTCAATTGGGACAATTCAAAAGGTCGTTCGTAAGAAACTGCAATATCCGAAGATGTGTTCACAGTGGGTGCAACTGATGTTAACCGATCACCAAAAAGAGGAACGCATGGGATGGTGTTTGAACCACTTGCTGCGTTACAGAGTGGAGGGTGATGCATTTCTCTTCCGCATAGTGGCAGGCGATGAATCATGGTATCACCACTTTGAGCCGAGCAGCAAAAGAGAGAGAGAGAGAGAGAGAGAGAGAGAGAGAGAGAGATGAGAGAGAGAGAGAGAGAGAGAGAGAGAGAGAGAGAGAGAGAGCATGTAATGGAAGCATGCTGGATAACCAAAAGCCAAAAAAATTCAAGTTACATGTTTCCGCTGGTAAGGTTATGCTGAGCGCATTTTTTTTTACCATGAAGGGCTATTGTTGGCCGACTTTAAAGAACCTGGTGTCAACATAAACTCTACCCACTACTTGCAAACACTACACAAGCTGCAAAAAGCCATCAAGAATAAACGACCCGGCATGCTTTCTCGCAGTGTGATTTTGTTGCGCGATAATGCTCGTCCGTATGTCGCAAAGATTGTGCAGGAAGCATTAGCAAGGAGGAAGTGGGAAATTCTGCAACATCCAGCATATAGTCCTGATTTGTCACCATATGATTTTCATTTGTTCGGACCTCTAAAAAAAAAGCTCTTAAGGGGCAACGATTTCACACAGATGCAGACGCAATGAACGCGGTAAACACTTGGTTCAGTGAGCAACCACAATCCTTTCTTGCGGACGGCATTCGCCGCCTACCTAAGCAACGGGATGCTTCCCTGAATGCTTACGTCGACTTCTTCTGACCAACCCATGGTGCATAATTCATTCAAAATGAATGCTTTGTTTAAGTCTACCACACCTGTTAATGTTTCTTTCATGCTTTTGTAATAAAGCCATTGGAACGGGTTTGAAATGAACGTCCCTAATATAAAGTATACAGGAATGTTCATGTTCATCGGCAGATGAAGCCAACTAAACCGTCTAAAAGCTTATTGAACAGAACAGATGCACATTTTCTGGAATCGTAACGGCAAGTGGTTTCTTTGACACATTGTGCAATTGTCTTTCATATTGCTTAGCTCAAATTATGTACTAATTGAATGGCTCGCTTCATGATTTCGGTTAAACGGAAAGCAAAGGAAACATAAGACATATCTTACGCGGTGACCAGGCAACAGTTCGAAACGGATACAAATAGAAAGTAAGACTACCCTAAAGAAAACAGTTTAAGGTAACCGCCCATATAGAGTCACCAGCTCTAAAGTAATTGTGATAAAGTATGGACACGCAACAGGATTGTTATACTTATATCTGTTGCAAAACTTAATGACAACTGGTAAGATTAAGGGGAAAAGAATAATGAGAAGGCGGAGAAGTAAATATATGAATGGTTTGACCACGTGGCATGGTCGAATAAAAAACACAGAGCTAATCAACGACTCTGGTGATTGTATTAGATGGCGAAACATGACTTATCATGCTTATCGGCATAGCATTTGATGATGATAATATCTATTGCAAAAGATATTGATCTCTGTTTACAGCAGAGATGCGTTTTTCCGCCGTTAGGCCGACACATATCCGACTTCTGCGGGCATTTGTTGACGGGGTTAACCTTCTGAGGGGATCAATTTAAAACTGCCCGTGAAGATCATCATATCCTGAATACCCCACGCTGATAAATGCAAGGCTGACTATGAACATCATATCAATTCGAAGACTCACATGATTGTATGCAAGAAACTTCGTGTCAACCTTAAAACTGAGATGGATTAATGCAAGGAACATTGTGAAAACCCGAAGTCCTAGATGGATCAATGCAAGGAACATAGCTGCAACCCAAAGGCCAGGATGGATCAATGCAAGGAACGTGTTAACCCAAAGACCTACATGGATCAATGCATTTAATATCGTGTCAACCCGAACACCTTCACTGATGAATGCAAGACTGGCTATTTACACCGTGACAACAAGAAGACTCACAAATGATATAGGATAGTGAATGCCTGTTTATAAAATTATTTTTACACAACATTTGGGCTATCTGTTTATGGCCTTTATTGTCATTTACGTTTTTCTGTTAATTTTGCAATACAATGCAGAATCTCGAGTTTGGAATCTTTGTTTCTAATTCTCACTCCCCCTCTCCCAATTGTTTACTTTAACAAAAACCCACATATTTGAAATGAATTGCTGGCTTTGAATGTGTTAACCATAAAACGAAAAAAATGTTTTTTTTTTTCAGCGTCCCACTATTTTCATGAATTCACACTGGGATTTCCCGCAACGGTTGATGCAAACCATTCCTGTACCTCTTTTAATCTTATATATAAATAAGGAGCGTATGTCTGTCTGTCTGTCTGTCTGTCTGTATCTATGTATGTCCTTTGTGCGCTCGCGAACGGCCCATCCGATTGAGATGAAATTTTCTACACGCCTTCCTTTCAGTCCAGAGCTGTCAACTGTCATATTTTTTTAGTGTGAAATCGCCTGCTTACTCAGTATTATTTCATTTTTCATTTTTCATCATAATTGTATATATTTCAGGGGACCTAACTCCGTAAAAGTTATTTCAAGGGGCATAACTTTTCTGTATAACTTATAGTCATATTGTGGCATCGTTTTCAAAGATTTATAAACTCTGTGTCCATAGTTATGTACCGGCATATGAGTTATAATAAATAATGATACAAACTGTAAGGCATTTTCAAAGTTTTCATAAAAATAATGCACAATGCATAACATTGTAACTCATCTTTATTTGCTTAAGAAGTTACTGTAGTCATGCAGGTGATTAGCAAGCGTTTTCATTAAAAATAATGGATGGTGTGTGGAAGGACATTCTTTTAAGTTACTTTTTTTGTTGTATGAATTTAATGAGAACTTATATGACTACTTATGTGAATTAAATGAGATGCTCCCCACCAGGGACTGGGCGAAGCCGGACAGGGTCAGGCAGACAGATAGACAGACAGACAGACAGACAGACAGACAGACAGACAGACAGATAGTCGGGAACGGGAACTTATATGACTACTTATATGAATTAAATGAGATGCTCCACACCAGGAGCTGGGCAATGCCGGGCCGGGTCAGACAGACAGACAGACAGACAGACAGACAGACAGACAGACAGACAGACAGACAGACAGACAGACAGACAGTCGGTAACGGGAACGAGAACTTATATGACTACTTATATGAATTAAATGAGATGCTCCCCACCAGTGACTGGGCGAAGCCGGGCAGGGTCAGCTAGTGTATAATATAATAACGAAATATAGCGAAAGGAAAACAAGACACATAGGAATGAGAATTCTATGTATATCTATTTTTGTAGTGTGCATCTCTGTATCTGTTCAGTCTATGCTCTTTGTTCATCTGAAAACAATTGTGTACATGTTTTCATGTTGGGCTGTATGCTTGTTTCGTGCAAAATATTAATATATACAGTCCGTGCTGACTAGGGAATTTACTTGATCCTAGAACAATTCTGCTCATGAATCTAGGGGAAATTGGAGAACAGGCGTTATTCACAGGAGCTGAAGATTCAATAATCCCTCCCCACGACGCCTAACGTCATTGTTAGAAAACAACAACAACAACAACAACAACAACAGACTGTGCACAATTTCGTATATTAAGAATTCGTTGAAATCCAACCCATCGAAATATTTAATCTCATAAATATAGACAGAAGCTTACCACTCAGGGACTGAAACATGTGCTGCAGCAATTGATTTTGGAGACTTTGGAATTCTTAATGTTTCAGCTTTTTGGACTCAAGATAAGTCTGTTCCTTCTTAAATGGATCGCTGCAGCCCTTTTCTAACGGAAAGTAGTTTTTAGATATGGTAGTTTGGATTTCTGACGCAACAACAATATATCCTGGCCTGCCGCAGGGATCACATTATCTCCCGTGCTGTTCAACGCCTACACGGTCAACCCAAAGAAGGCAACTGACAGTTTTTATTGAACAATCATATTGTCAACTCTCCAACACCAACTGTGCATCTGTGCTTAGAGACTGTGGAAAGAAAGCACGCAACGAAATTCTCGGGGATACGATTTGATCGAAGCCTTGCTTATTCTGAGCACATTGACCAGGTGATAATAAAGGCCAAGCAGGGTTTGGCTGCATTGTGAAATTAAGAAAGGAAAGGGCATCAGGTTAAAAAGTGGAAAGTCATGGATGGGTCAAGCCGAAGACATACAGGTGTGTTCACTTGTTGAGGACTTAGAACCTGGCAAAGAGTGGATACAAGTGCCAGCAGAGTTCTGTAAGTCTTTTCAATTTGCATCTAGCTAGATAGAAAATGCAGACAAGAAAATAAGGCTGCAGTGAAGGCGGAATTTCAAGCTTTGACCTTCAAAAATTCTTTAGAGGCTTATGCTGTCATTTACACAAATGGGTCGGTCGTTCGACGCGTGAGAAGTTCACAGGCCTGTACGACTCAACCTGGAGAGGGAATTGTGAATGAAATTTTTGGCGCTTTTGCCTTGACCGCAATTAGTCTGAATATGGAAGTCATGGCAGTAAGTAAAGCAATTACATGGCTGGAGACACATACCTTCACTCGGGCATGTTTCCTTAGTGGCTCAATGAGTATGCATAGGAAGATAGCGATGGAGTGGACCCGAAGACTGCGGTTTTTGTCTCTGGAGTGTCACAGCTGACTAAGATTAGTTTTATTTTCATGCCAGGGCAAGCGGGTGTCCAAGGAAATGAGCAGGCTGAATGATCTACGAGAAGTAAGTCGTTTGCGAGAACCAAGTGATGACAGTGAATCTAAATCTATGGTCAGACTGCGAGAACTGCAAGTTAAAAAAGGTGTTGAAAAATAAGAACACTATGCAAGAAGCCAAAGAAGATTAATGAACCAACAAAGAACTGGTGTCGTGAACTGCAACACGCTGCGGGATTTCTGAGGAAGAAATCTGAGCACTTATGGACTGATTGGTTCGATGTGCAATGAGGATGATCTGTCTACTAACTAACTAACTAACTAACTAACTAACTAACTAACTAACTAACTAACAAACTAACTAACTAACTAACTAACTAACTAACTAACTGACTGACTGACTGACTGACTGACTGACTGACTAACTAACTTACTAACTTACTAACTAACTAACTAACTAACTAACTAACTAACTAACTAACTAACAACCAACCAATCAACCAACCTACCAACCAACCAACCAACCAACCAACTAACTAACTAACTAACTAACTAACTAATTAACGAATTAACTAACTAAATATAGACAGATTATCACAAATTCCAATGTTTTATGTAATTTGATTAAACCAGTTCATTCATTCATTCAGTAGCATGTCCTTTGCAGAACTTCGTTCCCATAACAACCTTCCGGAAAACCTCTCGATCACAAGCAAGATGTCCCACGTTCGATACACCCATCTGGAGATCATCCGCCACATTCTGCACCCATCTACTCTTTGGCCTTTTCTTCTCTTCTCGGGCATATAACCCTCTATTATTCTTCTTTCCAAACTTTCATGACGTTTGAAGTGACCAAAATGTTTCAATTTTTTTGTTGCATCGTCTTTAATTGCCAACCTTCTTCAATTTTCTGCTCCTGAAGTATGGATGCATTTGTTCTTTTCTGTATCCAATATATTCTTAGAACTCGTCTATAACATTTATATTCAAAGGAATTTATGCGCTGTTCAGCTTGTTTATTAAGTGTCCAGGTCTCACAGGCGTATTTAGCAATGCGAAAGATGCAAATCTAATTTTTGTAGTTCTATCTGTCCCACTCCACAATTTATTCAGTTGTTTTAGTCTTTGAAGAGCAATAGATAGTCGTCTTTTAATTTCTTTCATTGTGTCACCATTGTTGGTAACCAATGACCCAAGATATTCGAAATTTTCCACCACCTCCAATGTTTCCTCATTAACACAATATTTCTTACTCCTTAGTAGTTTTATATGTATGCATTATCTTTGTTTTTGCTATGTTAAGATATTTTTTTTCCCGTATATCCTTTACAGGACATTGCTGTCAACATCAGCATCTTTCAGATGATTGTTGATTTCTTGGCAAGATTACGCTCAGTAGTTCGCCATTGCTTTCTGAGCGACCGGCTCACATACCCTGTAAGTTACCGACCCGGAGAGAACCACTACCAATTTTCGCGCACGTCACGTTACTCACGAGAGTATAAGGGATTATGGAGAAAGTCGTGTAACCCCTAGACCAGGCAGACAGACATGTTAAGATATAAGTTGTGATTTTCACTATTTCTTTGGGTTGAGGTTATTAAGTTTTCTATACCATTCTGTGATGTGGATAGTAATACTGTATCATCCGCATACCGAATCTCTGGTATTTCATGACTACCGATATTTAGGGCATCATATTGCTCCCTATTTATAACATCTCTGACATTTCTCATTATATTGTCGGCGTACAGGTTAAACGAATAGCGGGAAAGAGCACAGCCCTGACGGACTCCTTGCTTGATGTCAAACCAGTCTAATGCCACACAGTCTATTCTAACCGCTGCTTTTTGGTCTAGACAGAGCATTTTTATGAGTTGTATTACATGTGATGGAAGGCCCATATTCCTCTTCATGTCTCAAAGTTTCTAATGTTGTACACAGTCAAATGCCTTTAAATAATACACAAAACATAAGAATAGGGTTAAACTAAATTCTCTGTATTTCTCTATTATTAAACACATTTTGAGTATGTGATCTCTTGTTCCTCTTCGTTGTCTTAAAACAACCTTGAACCACGTTAATTTCTTATTTCATTTTCTGACGAAGTGTAATGATGTTTAGTAGAATTTTACTTGCATGACTGAACAGTTAAAATATGAAAATAACGTGGGTTTTGAATGTGTGTGATAATAGTGTTCCCCCCACCCTGTTTTCCGGATGCATAAGGTTGGATGGAGTACGTGGTTCTAAAACACAGAGGGAACATGACTAGAATAGGCCTACTTCCTGCTAGTCCAAATGTACCGTGCTCAATCATGGCCCGGTTACATCCTAAAATGCCTGTATGCAGATGTGAAGTGAAGTTCCAGTGCCGTTATCGCTCATTCTTTATGTCCCTAGAGAGAACCACGCTGAGATGAGAGCTCTGCAACATAAGCCGCAGTGAGATGACACTATGATACCGAGTAGTGAGAAAACCTTCTTTACTCCTGTAGATGCTGGCACTTTCCAGGACTTAAACGATCTGAACACTAGGACATCGGGAACTTAAAGGTTATTGCTCAGTCTTTGGGAGGATTACCAAGCAAGCAGCTACTACCTGTTGATGACCTTAACCATGATGATGCTGACTAGTATACTCCTGGCAGCCATTCTTATGAAGGTGCATATCCCTGCAGCTTTTACGAATACCCAGTTTAGCGAAAGAAAGGCACGACTGGCTAGAATGGGGATTGTTTTAGATCTGTGATAGTACAACTCATAAAAATGCTCTATCTAGACCAACAAGCAGCGGTTAGAATAGATGGCGAGACATCGGATTGGTTTGATATCAAGCAAGGAGTCCGTCAGGGATGTATGTTGTTCCCCTATGTGTTAAATCTGTACGCCAAAAATATAATGAGACATGTTAGAGACGATATAAAGAAGAAGCAATGTGATGCTCTAAATATCGGTGGTCATGAAATACCAGAGATTCGATATGCTGATGAAACAATATTACTATCCACATCACAGAATGGTATAGAAAAACTAATAACCTCAACCCAATGAATGGTGAACAACACATTTTATATCTTACCATAGCAAAAACAAAGATACTACATACAGATAAAAGTACCATGGAGAAAGAAATACATGTTAATGAGGAAGAATTGGAGGTGGTGAAATATTTCGAATATCTTGGGTCATTAATTGCCAACAATGGTGACTCAATGAAGAAAATTAAAAGGCGAATATCAATTGCTCTTCAAAAACTAAAATAAATGATTGAATTGTGGAGGGGAGACTGATACAACTACAAAAATTATGTTTTACGAGCATGCATCTTTCCCATTGCAACATACGCATTTTAGACCTGGACACTTACTTAACAAGCTGAACAGTGCATACATATCTTTGAATATAAATGTTATAGATGGGTTATAACAATATCTTGGGTACAGAAAAGAACGAATGCATTCATTTGACAAAAGTTGAATATTGAAGAAGGCTGGCTACTAAAGATAAAACAAAGAAAATTGAAACATTTTGGTCACTAGAAACGCCATGAAAGTTTGGAGAGAACAATCATGGAGGGCTATATGCCCGGGAAGAGTGGAAGAGGAAGGCCAAAGAGGAGACTGGTGCAGGATGTGGCGGATGATATCCAGATGGGTGTATCGGATGGGGTACATCTTGCGTATGATCGAGAAGTTTTCCAGAAGTTCTGCAATGAGCGAAGTTCTGCAAGATACATGCTACTAAATGAATGAATGAATGAATGAATAGATGAATGATTATACTTTGTATCTCAGTATGCGTTTAGTCTAGACTCTTTGTTCATCCGAAGATTCAAGAAATTAGATGTAGACAGTCAAATTTATTTTAGCACGTTATGAGAAGAAAAAAAAACTGGACAACTAAGCGATAACTGGCATGAATATTGGGTAAACAAGTGAGAAGACAGACAGATAAATATCTGATTGGCTTGGCCACATGAAATAGTCGATACAAGAACCAGATCCGATCCAAGACGCTGAGATGGCTAACTCTGACCGCTCTCTTTTATCGGCATGGCACATGATGATGATGTTGATATAGCGAATCAAACTGCCAACGCGTATCGGCATGGCACAAGATGATGATGATATAGTGAGCTACTAACATTTGGAGACAGCTGTAGCAGCGCCTTCCAAGAATTGTAAACTAATGGGAACTGATTGAGCAGGTAGTCTGTTGTTTTATAAAGGTGAGATCAATGTAGACAAATTGCATAATATTTAACATTTACATGGATTGCGGTAGTCCTTTATGAGCGTAAGGTTGCACTTCGCATGGGTTCCTGGACTTCTGACCCCTGTACTATTACACCTGGGTTGCCGCAGGGATCTGCCTTGTCCCCAGTGCTCTTTAATGTCTACACCAGCAAAATCGCAGCTATTGAAACACCAAGTGTGGGTAGAATCTTGACAATTGCAAATGATGTGCTGGTGTACATACAGGACAGAGACCGGGCCAATTTGGTGAAAGACTTACAGGTGGCAGTAAACAGGGTAGCAGTGGTGCAGGGACGCAGGTGCCATTATACACCCAGACAAGGCATCGGTTGTGTGGTACTCCCTGGATAACCGGATCGTATTATGTTGAATGGATGTCCTCTTAGACGAGAGAATAAATTGAAGTACTTGGGTATCACCTTTTACAGGTGTTTGTCTTTTAAGGATCATGTGGAGGATTTGGTGGTGAAGGCTGGTAGGGGACTTAATGCATTGAGGGCTATGGCAGCAACCGGGGTAGTTCAGAGGATGATGTACAGGCTCTTTCAGCAGTTAATAATTGCTGTCATTGAGTATCAGTTGGGGCTGCTGACAGTATCATAGAGCCAGCTTGAAAGGTTGGAGCGCATACAGAATGCTGCCATGCGGTTAATCCTGGGGTGCACAAAGGACACACCAATCATATGCATGATGCATATCCTGGCGCTACCAACAATGACAGATAGGCATAGGGTCCTTCAGGCCAAATGGTACCAGAGAGTTGCAGCAGACAGGGATCACCCTCTGCATGCAACAATGGATATGGTCAAGGGTCATAGACTAAGACGAGGCAGGTCCTGAATGGCACATGCTGAACTTTCTAAACGTCGGGTGGGTGATCTAGAGACCATCAATCGTGAAAGAGAGTGGGTTGAAGTTCCGGAAGACATGACGGACTGGCACAATGTAATAATAACACTGGGTCATGAGTGCAGAGAATGGGCAGCGGGCCGCACTGAGTTTGAAGTGCAACAGCTGATCCAGAGCAACACACATCAAGGTGACATAGTCATCTACACCGATGGGTCAGTGGTGAGAACCAGACGTAGTGGCTGGGGCTTTATTGCAAAGGCTTATAGACGAGTCTGGCATATGAGACTACGACCTCCAGCATGAGAATGGAGGTGGAGGCAGTAACAGCGGCATTCTGGTGGCTAGAGGAGACTACTGCAACACAAGTTGTATTCATTACGGATTCAAAGAGTA
The DNA here is from genome assembly GCA_014155875.1 of Cepaea nemoralis. Taxonomy (NCBI): domain Eukaryota; kingdom Metazoa; phylum Mollusca; class Gastropoda; order Stylommatophora; family Helicidae; genus Cepaea; species Cepaea nemoralis. Next base: position 149,484 of record JACEFZ010023079.1, on the reverse strand, counting down.
TGCTTAGTAAGGTGGGAAAAGGAATGTTTCGTGTGGAATGGCTCTCGTCGCTTCAGAGGTCACAGATTGTGAGAACTGTATGGATATTTTGCCCTGGTCGTGCGGGGGTACGGGGGAATTAACAGGCTGATAGGCTAGCAGGGAATGCACCTCTTGGTGGTAGTTTGCCCATGGACAAGGGGAGGTGGTTGTTCGCTTGTGGGACCAGGTGGAGAAGGCGGAGGAACAGATTGAGAACCCATATGTGGAAAGAATGAAATTGCGGTGGATCGGCAGGGGTTCGGGAAGAATCTCAAAACTGAGAGGGAAGACCAGGTGGACTTTTAATCAGATATCGGTGGGAACGATTAATAATATGACTCTTCGCTGGCTGTTGAACGAGGGGACGGAGCACGTATGAGAATGTCCTGAGTGCAGTCATGTCGGTTCTTGACTCAACTCAACTCAACTAACATTTAAATTCCATATACCATGCTATCGCTTTTCATTTGCTTTTAGAACTAGATTAATATCTATAGATGAAGTTGCAAGTTATCTCATTGATTTTAATATATTGTTTCTCCACTTATTTATCCCTGCTTTAATCGGTGTTACGTCTTTCTTCTTCTTTGTATTGTTGATATACATGTTGTCCAAAAACACAAATGAAAACCGCACCCTTTACCTTAGCCATTATGATTCCATTACCGTCTTTGATCAAGAAGTTAATTTCCTTTCACTGTCACACATGCATTGTCATTTTCAATGTTGAAGAATTTTATAGCAGCATTAAATGTTCCCATGCGTATTGCAAAAAACACACATATGTATCTTTATTCATACAACGAACATGAAAAGAACACATAAAGTGGTGCTTAACCTGATAATAAACGCATTACAACCACAATAAATTTAACGCTACAGTTCCTCTTTTATGGATCACACAGCCGGATCAAAGAAAAGTCACGGACGTAAGAGTTGACAGGGAAAGGACACAATGTCATCATTATATGCTTAATGGTGCAAGCAGAATAATTTTATATGATTAAGTATTAGTTAAATACTCCATTTAATTGTTAGATCGTGAACAAAAAGCAGCTGTTACAGTTGCCGATGAAACATCACTTGGGGTGAACAGGAGAATAATAAAGGTTTGCATTCCCTCCCCCATACCTGTTCAACATCTATGCAGAATATGCATTGAGAAACGTCAAACATGATAGCACCACTGACCACTTTGATCTATTCATAACTGATGGAAATGCATCATAACTGATGGAAATGCACTTCCAGAACTTAGATATGGAAATGGCAAGGTCTTCTCTAAAATAATGCGCGGGGATCAGACGATGAAATGCATTCTGTCAAAAGATCATTATTGTTTTATGAGCTAAAATGAAAATAATGTACACAGGCTAAGCTAAATATCAATAATCAAAAATCACAGTCTAGAACGTGAACGAAGAAGAAGAAAACTACTGACATCCTGCAAGATCTGTACATCGTAGAAACCTAGCTCATTAACGGCATCCTGTCTGGGAAACTGAAATACTCTGGCCGTATTAAAGATTACAGCGGTTTGGAAAGAACTATGAGCGAAAGCGTGGTACTTGGAACTAGAAGATTGGCAAAGGACTTTAAAGACACATTAGGCATGAACATTCCTGCTACAGGGGAGCTCCCTAAGTAGTGAACATATTTTCAGCTGGCCTTGGTGTGAGTGACGCCTTCAATAGAAATGTTACACGAAGATGATAATACATTCATCATGAATCATTTTAAGTGGGCGACATAGAGGTCCAGTTTGTCCAAAGTTTAACAGTCCAAAAACGCACCCTTTGCCTATCAGCATCATCATCATGTGTCATGCCAATAAACGAGAGCGATCAGGATTAGTCATCTCATACAATCACCAGTCTTGGATCGGGTTCGTGCTCTTATCTCGACTATGCCAAAAATTTACTGGTTAGTTTTATAAGTTTATAAAACTTTTTATAACCAGTAAATAAAATGTTCAGGAGTCGGGTTAGTGTAGTGGCTAGACGCCGGCATGTCGGCCCTGTGATCAAGAGCTTGAATTCGTATAGTGACGGATATGTGTTTTAAATTGACCTAATTAGAAGATTTAATGCTTTCTCACAAAAGATACTGTGAAGATCAATATTATTTTCTGAGCTAAAATTAAAATAATGTACGCACACAAAGCTATAAATCAATAATCAGACATCACAGTCTAGAACGCGAACGAAGAAGAAGAAAACTACTGACATCCTTCAAGATATGTACATCGAAGAAACCTAGCTCATTAACGGCATCCTATCTGGGAAACTGAAATTCTCTGGCCATATTAAAGATCACATCTTTAATATGACCAGCGTATTTCAGATTTAATTTTATTATTAATCACTTAATAATTAAGATCATATCTTTACCCAACCACCATGGTGGACACCAGAGGTCGAGAATTCATGGAGGGAAAAGAGGGCTGCCATAAGGAATTGGCAGAGGGTGCGGAGAGCAACCAATTCAGTTGACACAGAATTGGAAGAGGCTGAGAGGTATAAAAAAGTAAATGTGCAGGATTTTAAACCCCAAGCAGCCGAGGCAAAGAGGATTAAGTGGGAACAGTTTATCAATGAAGTCGGTGGGGATGTGACATTGGGAAAATTATGGAGGCTGCACCGGCAGATGAAGAGACAGGCGATGCCTGGTACACTAGGCACCGTTTATGATGATAACAACCGACCTATGACAACTGACAAGGACAAATGGGAGGCTTTGCTTGCGCGATTTTTAAAACAGACGGATCAGCAAGATAGGGCTATTAGAGATAACGTCAGAGAAGCCTTGTCGCGGGTCACTAGGAAGAAGGACTGTGAGATTAAAATTTGAGTTACATTAGACAGGTACTGAAGCGGGCTAAAGACACAGCGCCAGGTCCGGATTGGGTGAGGTACTTCCATATGAGGAACATAAATGATGAGGACTTGGAAGAGATGGCTCTTTGTTTCAACCTAAGCATCAATACGGTGGAAATACCCCACGATTGGCTGCATAGCTACCTGGTCCCCCTCCCAAAGCCAGGTAAGGATCACTTCAGACTTAATGGAGACCGAATCATAAACCTGCAAAACACGTATGGCAAAGTCCTCGAAAAAATAGTAGCACGCAGGCTCCAGCAGCATTTGGACAGTGTGAATCTGCTTCCCCACGGACTCGGGCGCTAACGGCCGGGAAAGGACACCTGGGCCAATGCCTCAACTTTTGAATTTGATGTCTACGAGGGCTTCCAGGATAAACAGGAGACCTGGAGGATGCGTATAACAGGGTTAGGTATGATCGGTTAATAGACACACTGTTGGACATGAAAGTCTGCCCTTGCCTTGTTAGATGGGTTGCGGCAGTCCTTTATGAGCGTAAGGTTGCACTTCGCATGGGTTCCTGTACTTCTGATCCCTGTACTATTACACCTGGGTACCCGCAGGGATCTGCCTTGTCCCCAGTGCTCTTTAATGTCTACACAAGCAAAATCGCAGCTATTCAGACACCAGGTGTGGGTAGAATCTTGGCATTTGCAGATGATGTGCTGGCGAAATACTTACAAGGTGGCGGTAGACAGGGTGGCGGAGTGGTGCAGGGACTCAGGGGCCATTATAAACCCAGACAAGGCATCGGTTGTGTGGTACTCCTTGGATAACCGGATCGTCAAGGCAGACGCCCCAGGTATTATGTTGAATGCATGTCCTCTTATTCGAGAGAGTAAGCTGAAGTACTTGGGTATCACCTTTGACAGGTGTTTGTCTTTTAAGGATCATGTGGAGGATTTGGTGGTGAAGGCTTGTAGACAACTTAATGCATTGAGGGCTATGGCAGCAACCGGGGTATATCAGAGGATGCTGTACAGGCTCTTTCAGCAGTTAATAATTTCTGTCATTGAGTATGGTTTGGGACTGCTGACAGTATCATAGAGCCAGCTTGAAAGTTGGAGCGCATACAGAATGCTGCCATGCTGTTAATCCTGGGGTGCACAAAGGACACACCAATTATATGCATGAGGCATATCCTGGCGCTACCAACAATGACGGATAGGCATAGGGTCCTTCAGGCCAAATGGTACCTGAGAGTTGCCGCAGACAGGGATCACCCGCTGCATGCAACAATGGATATGGTCAAGGGTCATAGACTAAGACGAGGCAGGTCCTGGTTGCACAGGCAGAACTTTCTATACGTCAGTTGTGTGATCTAGAGACCATCAATCGTGAAATAGAGTGGGTTGAAGTTCCGGAAGACAAGACGGACTGGCACAATGTAATAATAACACTGGTTCGTGAGTGCAGAGAATGGGCAACGGGCCGCACTGAGTTTGAAGTGCAACAGCTGATCCAGAGCAACACACATCAAGGTGACATAGTCATCTACACCGATGGGTCAGTTGTGAGAAACAGACGTAGTGGCTGGGGCTTTATTGCAAAGGCTAATGGGCGAGTCTTGCATATGAGACTACGACCTCCAGCATGAGAATGGAGGTGGAGGCAGTAACAGCGGCATTCCGGTGGCTAGAGGAGAGTACTTCAACACAAGTTGTATTCATTACGGGTTCAAAGAGTATGCTTAGCAAGGTGAAGAAAGGAATGTTTCGTGTGGAATGGCTCTCGTCGCTTCAGAGGTCACAGATCGTGAGAATTGTATGGATATTTTGCACTGGCCATGCGTGTGTACGGGGGAATGAACAGGCGGATAGGCTAGCAGGGAATGCACCTCTTGATGGAATTTTGCCTATGGACAAGAGGGGGAGGTGGTTGTTCGCTTGTGGAACCAGGTGGAGAAGGCGGAGGTACAGATTGAGAACCCAAATGTGGAAAGAATGAGATTGCGGTGGATCGGCAGGGGTTCTGGAAGAATCTCAAAACTGAGAGGGAAGACTAGGAGAACTTTTAATCAGATAGCGGTGGGTACGATCAGTAGTATGACTCTTCGCTAGGCCGTTGAACGAGGGGACTCAGCACGTATGGGAATGTCCTGAGTGCAGCGATGTTGGTTCTTGATTCAACTCAACTCAACACAAAGATCACAGCGGTTTGAAAAGAGCAATGAGCAAAGGTGTGGTACCTGGAGCTATATGCACCAAGGCTAGCACGAAGATGGGCACAGGACTTTGAAGACACACTGGTCATGAACATGGCTGCTGCAGGGGATCTCTCTCAGAATTGATAATATATTTTGGGGCCGTGGTTGAGCGACATCCTGCAATAGAACTGTTACATGAAGATGATGATCAGTTAATCACGAATCCTTTTAAGTGGACCACATAGAGGTCCAGTATGCCCAACAGTAGATTAATTGGATATTTGAAATGGTTAATAAAGGTTTTTATCACGAGTAAATAAAATGTTCAAAATTCTGGGCTAGTGTAGTGGCTAGACACCGGACTGCGGGCCCGGCGATCAAGCGTTCGAATTCGTATAGTGTTGGATATTTGTTTGAATTAACCAAGCCTCCCAGGTGCACCCATCCTAGAATGGGCACCAGTGACGTTTTCACAAAGTAAAGTCGGTCGGTGTGAGATTGACCACATCACCGACCCAATTCAGATGTGGCTATAACAGTATGGGTCTGCTTATATGCCCAGTGAGCTTAAGGGATGCAAACGTGTCTTTTCTTTATATTTACTAAACTCTATTAGCCATTCTGTCACTTTATTTATGTGTCTATTTATAGACAACATGCAAACACATATCCTTACTTCTAAACCTTGTCCATTTACAGCTGAAGCTTTTAAATGTACTTGCTGAAGTTGTCCATTATCTAACATAGTTTTTCATTTCTTTAATGAACTTGTTTATTAAATTTGTTAAAGTGTCATTAAACTTGTTTAAATTGTCCATTACGTTACGTGTTTCTTTCACACTGACTTTCGTAAGTTCTCTATTAGCTCATAGAATATGTCCATTAAGATGCTGAACTTTAGGTTAATTTTCTACAAATTCTTTAATGTTTCTCCCTAATGAAACATAATTTTCAGATGCATCTCAGCACTTACGTAAATGTTACTGCCTTAAAGTGCGTCTATACACAGAGATCTACATTATGGCTTTTTCTTGGCTATGTGAACGATCATTTATTATAGATCCAAAGTATCAAAGTCTACATAATTTCCAAAATTCCTAGTCCCTATTTGGATCCCTCGTTGGTGAGTAGTTCTATATTTTAATAGACCAATCGGCACTTGGCGGGTAATATGGTCAGCATCACATCAGCCGCCTGAACCTCACAAGACACTCCCTAGTACCCATTTTAAGTCGGTCGACCTGGATGCCCATGACACTTTAAAAAATCCACCCCGTTACGGATTCGAACTCGAGATAACCGAATTAACAGACGAGCGTCTAGCCACTACGCTACTGCGGTTCCCGTCTAGTTCTGTAAGTAAAGTAGTAGACCAGGTCCCGTTTACACATCTTGGAGCGTGTTGGGTACATGGTGCTATTCCTAATGTTTTGATAAACCAATCAGAACTGCATGGGTGATATAATGAGTATCACTACAACCGAACTGTTTAGGCGCAGAGATGCTTACACTGCTTCAGAACACGAAGGTTATATAGACACCTATATTAAAAGTTCATATAAACTAATGTATGCAGAAGCATGTTGATAAATGTAGGTAAGATCTTATACGAGTCCACGCTGTGTGATGTTGGTGTTCATGTCTGCTACATCCTTCATTCATATAAATGGTCAGTAATCTATTTATGATACTGACGTTCCTCCATGTCATGATATTATACTATTTAGCACCTTCTCTATCGGTCTTCCCTTCCTCTCTTACCCTCAAACATTCCCGTAGGTAACTAGAATAAACATCCACGATTTAAAACCGTTATCACATTTTATTTAGTAGTGTTGTATAACTCGGTTGAACATTGCCCGTAGAAATCATGAAGTCGATTCGTGTTTGTTCCGTTTTATTTGAGCAGATAAAAAATTCAGTCATCGTAGAAACCTTAGACAATAAGATCCCGTGTTAGAAAGCTATTAGATGGCGTCTAATGACTCCATACTAGTGTAGCACTACTTTGCGTGACTCCAAGTCTATGCCTGCAAATAAAATTATCCCTGATGGCTGTAGTATGAGAGGTCAAATTATGCAGATGTCTTATTTTACACATGTACAAAAGCTAGGGATAAGTACTATTGACATCTCCAACTGTTATCACATAAAACAAAACGGGTTAACTGCTGTTATGCAAGGGGATGTAAATGATAATAAGTTAAAAACATTAATACAAATAACACAAAGAAAATGCAAACAATAATAAGATAAAATACGAAATATAAAAAGGTTTACAAGAAGATAATCATAAAGAATATAATAAGAGGGTCTTTGCGCAAAGACATCATTAGCAAACAAAAAAAAAAAATAAAGTAACCACATTAAGCCTTTATTTAGAAATATGGAATACACATGAAGCACAGAGGAAGAAGTGAAATACAAAATGTTTTAGAAAATAGAAGAAGAGGAACTCAAACTAAAGCTTTAGTATGTGGGAAGACGGTGAAAAATGCTGTGCGGTTGCTCGGATGTAAAGCGGATATTGTCCCGTCTGAGAAGCAGAGGTACATGTTGAGTTGAGTTGAGTTAAGAACCGACATCACTGCACTCAAGACATGCCCATACGTACTCCGTCCCCTCGTTCAACAGCCAGCGAAGAGTCATCCTACTAATCGTTCCCACCGCTATCTGATTAAAAGTTCTCCTGGTCTTCCCTCTCAATTTTGAGATTCTTCCAGAACCCCTGCCGACCCCCCGCAATCTCATTCTTTCCACATATGGGTTCTAAATCTGTTCCTCCGCCTTCTTCACCTGGTTCTACAAGTGCACAACCACCTCCCCCTTGTCCATAGGCAAAATACCACCAAGAGGTGCATTCCCTGCTAGCCTATCAGCCTGTTCATTCCTCCGTACATGCGCATGGCCAGGGCAAAATATCCATACAATTCTCACAATCTGTGACCTCTGAAGCGACGATAGCCATTCCACACGAAACATTCCTTTTTCCACCTTACTAAGCATACTCTTTGAATCCGTAATGAATACAACGTGTATTGCAGTAGTCTCCTCTAGCTACCGAAATACCGCTGTTACTGTCTCCACCTCCATTTTCATGCTGGAGGTCGTAGTCTCATATGCCAGACTCTCCTTTTTCAAGACTCGCCCATTAGCCTTTGCAATAAAGCCCCAGCCACTACGTCTGTTTCTCATCACACAGAGGTACAAAACTTGGTTCACCAAAAGAAGTGGGACAACAAGACTGAAAATAAGGTGGTTATGATTTGGGTAGGGTAAAGAGGGAAGCGTGAGGAGAAGCGAAAATATACAATAGAAAGAGTGGTGAAATATAGGATAGTATGAGTGTGAAATCTGTAGGAGTTGAAAGTGGATGTTTACATTGTGTGTGGTTCTAATAGTGTCACCGGGTCATGTTGCAGTTGATCTGAATAATGGTATTGTGTGTGTAGTATTACAATAGTGTGTAGCATAACATCAAAAGAACACCAATAAAGGACAGTGTGAATGAAAGACCGGAAGCTGGACAAAAAGTCCAACAATATAGCCAGAAATTGTGTCAATAGCAGACAGACTCGGATGCTGGGACAACGTTGTTGTAGTCACAATCAGTGTGCAACGAGAACATTTAGTGTTTACGCACCCTTCGTTCTTGTGAAATTATGACACCGATAATAGTCTATCAATCCTATTAACGTGTTTCAAGTTATAAGTCGATTAAAATAATGGGCTTCAATTATTAATACCACAGATGACATGGCAATGAATCGCATAAATGAAGTTATAAAAACTAGCTTCTGAGTAGGTACTCTAATACTTAACACATTTCTTTCTTTATATCAATTTCTTTACCTTCACATCTTTACAACTGTTATAAAGTCGCTTTGTAAATAAGGTATGAGTAATTACACATGTTTACATTTTGATATCAATAAAATATATTTTACAGTAACTAAAACTCATTGTATGGGCTTAGTATGGTATCCATAACATCCTCATCTTCATCAGATGCCGTATATGGAACATACATTTGCCATCAAGACTTTAAAAATTCCACGTTGTACTGAGGTTCGAACACGCCTCTTACAATTCACGAAGCAGGCATTCTGACCCATCGACCATCTGCTGTCGTATTGGTTGTTACTTTAAATATTGATCAGTTGTCACAAACAAGAAATAAAGTAACACCGTGAAAGTAAACTAAAGTGGGGATAGAGGGACTGAAAATACCACTTAGGACATTATGGTTTAATGTAAGAACGAGCAGTTCTTATGGAATTAAGGAAAACATGACAGAAGAAACCAACTCACGTCTAAAGTGATTTTTTCTTGTTACAGAACCAGTTAATACAAACATTATCTTTTTGTGTTTTGTTGTCGTTGTTATAATGGAATTACTTCATATAAAATTATCATTGTTATCACTACTGTCTTTACATTAGTCGTACAGCTTTATAGCCATTGGTCCTGTTTTAGGATTACTTCAACGACTGTATTTATCCTGTCGATTCTCCTGCCATTGTTCTCTTTTGGTACAATTTCATCTCACTTTTAATTACCCTTAGTTGAGTTTCAGTCAGTACTACACCTGAGGGTAGAGTGGTCGTCGTGTATTTCCTTTGTTCTATATTATTTTATTTCACGCCTATTGATTATTTTCGTTCTCACTGCCATAATTGTATGCTGCTGCTCCATCGGCATGTTTTATTACTGTGTGTCGAGGTCGAATACTTAAGAAGTAAGTAATGCGTATCTTCACATGCTACATCAGTAATTCTCAAATGTGTTTGTCTTGGCCACTCTTTATTTATGAACATAAACTCGTGGTATATTACTTTTATAACTCTCATTTACTGTCTATGATAGTACCTTGTGGTGTATGGCGTGGTGGGGGAACGGGGGGGGGGGGGTGTCTTGAGCCTGAAGAATTAAGGCCTACTGGCTAGTGCAGTCGCCGCAAACTGCGCAGGTTAGGGTTTACTTTTTTCCCCCGATAGAAAAAATCCACACCTTACCGGGGATTCGACTGGAAAGATTAAAGCTAAGAGAGGCAGAGGCCGACCAAGAGAAATGATAATGGATGGACTGAGACGGTGGCAATGAGGACTATCAGCAGCAGAGTTGACCCAGAACACCAAAGATCGAGCTATATGGAGAGATATAAATGCCTACGCTAGCTAGCAGGACACTTGATGATGATTATTCAAGACTACTGTATTGTTCGCGAAAACAAAACACTTACTAACCTTGTACATAATATAATTAATGCCTAATTAACACAACGTATATTGTTTTAGGCATAATATATATTATCGCAATTCATTTATAAAAGGATTTATAACAAAGATATTCCCCTTTTGTGCCAATTAAAGAGTGCATCGAGACATAACATTTTCCGGAGTGAATTGACTGATGTGAATGAAACAAAAATAAACAAAATAAAATAAAAACATAATAACTGCTACTCTCGCTCTTAGATACCAACATTTTGACATCCTCACAGGTGATGAAAAGGTCGCTTGGAATGCTTTCCAGTACATGGCCACATTATAAAAAACAATGAATGATTCACCAAAAAACGAGAAGTAGACTAGCTTTACTAGAATATAATCACAAATAACAAAATGGACGTTGCGGCCAAAACCTTCGTCAGCAAAGAAATAACAAACACACACCGATACAACTACATGAAAAACTCTACATGAAAATCTATATATATATAAAAGGCGATGTATGTATGTGTGTAGGGATGTATTTGATGCGTTCGATAACGGTCCATCCGATTGAGATGAAATTTTCTACATGTTTCCTTTTCATTCCCGTGCAGCCAACTGTCATAGTATGTTAGTGTACAATCAGCTATTTACTTACTAAAATTTAATATTTAAATTTACATTATCATTTATATATAGCGAGGGGACTTAACTTAAGAAAAGTTATTTGAAGGGGCATAACATTTAACAGCATTGCTATATATTTTATATATAGATTGTTGCATTGTTTTCAAAGATTTATAAACTCTTTGTCTACAGTTATTTACAGGCATATGAGTTATAATAAATAATGATACAATCTTTAAGGCATTTTCAAGGTTTTCATAAAAATAATGCATCTATTTAAATAGTGAAAATTTTCTAACTCATCTTTTAATGTTTAAAGAAGTTATCTACAGTCATGTAGGTGATTAATAACAGTTTCCATTAAAAATAATGGATGGTGTGTGGAAGGACATTCTTAAGTTACTTATTTTTGTTATATGAATTTAATGAGACGCTCCCCGCCAGGAGCTGGGCGAAGCCGCGCCGGGTCAGATAGATAGACAGACAGTCGGGAACGGGAGCTTATATGACTACTTATATGAATTAAATGAGATGCTCCCCACCAGAGGCTGGGCGAAGCCGGGCCGGGTCAGACAGACAGACAGACAGACAGACAGACAGACAGACAGACAGACAGACAGACAGATAGTCGGGAACGGAAGCTTATATGACTACTTATACGAATTAAATGAGATGCTCCCCACCAGGGCCTGGCTGAAGTCGGGCCGGGCCGGACAGACAGATAGACAGACAGACAGACAGATAGACAGACAGACAGACAGACAGACAGACAGACAGATAGTCGGGAACGGGAGCCTATATGACTACGTATATGAATTAAATGAGATGCTCCCCGCCAGGGACTGGGTGAAGCCGGGCCGGTTCAGACAGACAGACAGACAGACAGATCACCGCCAGGGGCTGGGCGAAGCCGTCCCGGGTCAGCTAGTATAAATATAAAAGTTACTCAGCTGTATCCTTATTATTGACTGAACACGTGTTTCATAAAATCCGCGTGTGTGATTCCAAGAAAGCAACTGAACTGGAAATACTACGGTTATGTTAAAGCAAACAATAAAGATGACAATGACATGGAGTTTGTAGAAACCCTATTGCAAAGCAACTACAGATTGGAGTGCAACCTATTTTTGAAATTATACTTTATACCTTTCTGTCGAGTTTTCACTCCTAACTGTGGTGCTGTCATTAGAGAGCATATGGAATTATTTCACCAGGACATTACTGCCATCGAAAAAGGATGTCACAGGGAATGGAATGTAACAATGCAAAATACTTTTCTCGGACACTTGTGAGAGATGTTTTAGAAATAAATTACACGCGACAGCCATGGTGAAAAGTGGTATGTGTTCAGCTTACGCAAGTTACAAGTAAACAGTCGGAAATCGCCAACGAGAAAGCAGATATTTCGACGTCAATGCTGCAATGAAGAAATAGCAAGCAAAATGCAATCAAAACAGAATATGTATAGTTTGTTTGAAGGATCGGCGTCAAACTGATCTCTTGATTGATTAATTGATTGATTTAGGAACCGACATCACAGCATTCGGGACATTCCCATAAGCGCTCCGTCCCCATCCTCAGCAGCTAGCGAAGAGTTCCAACACCAATAGTTCCAGTAGCAATCTGATTATATGTCCGTCTTGCCTTTCCTCTGAGAGTCAACCTTCTCCCAGATCCCCTCGTCACTCCTCACTGCCTCATTCTTGCCAGACTACGGTGATCCATTTTCTCCTCCGAGGTGTACACGTGCTCCCACAAGGCCGCAACCACGTCTGCCTTGTCATGTATCAATACTCCACCAAGTTTTGCCGAGCCAGCCAATCTGTCTGTCTGATTATTCCCCAGCACACCGGCATGCCCCGGAGAAAAGATCCAGGTGATGCTTGCCACCCGTGACCTCCGAAGCGAAGCAAGCCACTCTGGACGAAGCCTGCCTGTCTCTTAAAAACGTGAATGGTTAACTTGCTTTCAACAAGGTACACCTTCAATACATAAATAAATCATTGCTTCATTTATGTCGTTTTTGTTCCCGCATTTCCATCCTGTTTCAGGATATTGCGGTAAACATCAGCATCTTTCAGCTGTATGTTGATTCCTAGGCTAGATTATGCTCATCGGCACGCCACGACTTTCTGAGCGACCGGCTGCATACTCTCATAAGTCACTGGCGTGACTCAAACCGCTTCTAATTTCGTGCGCTCACGTCAACCACGAGTGTATTCGGGGTTAAGGAGAAAGCTGCTAACGCCTCGGCCAGGGAGACTGGCTTCATATATGTCTTGCATATCAGAAACTAGTAAGTAAGTAAGTTAGTAAGTTAGTCGCGGTTCCAACTTCACGGCAAAGAGTCGTCCCCATATTGCTCCGTTCCTGTGCCAGTGAATATCACACACAATGCTCCTCACTGCCCTATGTGAACAATGGAATATACAGGAGTGTCGACAAGCCAACAGCCCGCACAGGTACACTGTGCATAATGCCGCCGCCAGAATGCCAACACAAAAGTCCTCCACGAAAAATAGTTCATCGTCGATGAAAACGGCAGTCACCAGAAAGACTTCATTGACCCGGGTTTTATCCCATATGGCTCAGTCTCTTTCCTCAGGGCGACCCACCGAAAGCGCCGCACAAAGCACGAACTCCGTAGCTACAGCGCCGACTCCCAGGAGTCTCCTGAAAAAAGTACTCGTGAATCGAAAAGGCAAACCAGTCAATCCAGCAACAGCCGGCCGCCATTGTTCCGAACACGCAGTTCACGCTAAAAACAACCGCGGACCGATGCAAAAGCATTCCACGCGAAATTCACAGCTCACAGTGTCGCGCCACGCACTCTCTCAGAAGCTATAGTGCATCAATTCTCTATATAGTGTGTAATTAACATAAGCAATACATTTTAATAACCTGCGTATTCTAAAATATTGCTGGTGTTCGATAGTTGTTTTTAGCAGACATGTGATGCCTTAGTGGGAGGCCGCAGAGATGTGGTTTTATAGAAGAATGATAAGATATCTTTAAAAAATAAATAAAAAATAACTCATAAAGAGAATTAGTTACTCGCAACAGAATGAGACAGTCCAGATTCATTGTCATGAGAAGGGGAAAGCTAGGGTATGTCGTCACAACGGGAAGGCTGGAGGGGAAGAGAAGCAAGGGGAGAACAAGAGAGAAGATGCCGGACAGTTAGACATCATCGCACCGAGGAATACCAGTATCAGAAAAGACTGACAGCACACGAGACAAATGGCAGTGGACAGATATGATCACCAACGCCAGACAGCAGCACTATAAGAAGAAACAAAAGTATTGTTATCCTGCACTTCGCTAGATTAAACATTCAACTTCAGGATACTTGATCAAACAGTTGACGGGAGCCGTATTTCTTTCATCTAATAATCCAAATTATGTTAATAGGTTGTTCGTCGTTGTTATCCGTCTAAGGTGCTATATTATGAATGAATTAAGCGATACACTCACATTTATCCCTGTAATACCAGCTACCAAATATCATCCATCAATGTCCTATAAACACAACCGCTTTCGGTGAGTCCGATCCTCATGAAACGAAGCGATGGAGACAATTGATTAATATATGCATGGCAGACAGCCAGGTACACAGCAGGTAATCCAAAACTGCCTGGGGCCCCTGTGACCAAGTGCACCTGGGAGGAAATAAGAAACTCACTTGCGCAAGCCAATGGTAATTGAACAGGTCCACCGAGCGGAAATGATGGAAAACTAAGTTGAAGAACGGAGACATCGCATCACTTTAATTAGTATAATTGCACTCCCGATGGGAAATGAAGCTGTTATTGGAGTGTGGATTGACGATGTATTTGTTTATGTATGCCTTATCTAGTAACGATAGGGTCGATTGTGAGTACGTGACCAAAAATGCCAATGTTCGTTAATTCACTATATTAAATGAAATATATCTTATCCGGGGATCGGTATCGCAGTGGTTAGCACACTTCCTGGCTGACTGGCCCGGTGGTCGTGTGTTTAAATCCACATCGAAGTGGGGACTTTTAAAACTGGCCTGGGCTACCAGGTCGACCCAAACTAAAATGGGCACAGTGAATGTCCATTCATCTGCTGTGTATCGGGCACAGTGAATGTCCATTCATCTGCTGTGTATCGGGCACAGTGAATGTCCATTCATCTGCTGTGTATCGGGCACAGTGAATGTCCATTCATATGCTGTGTATCTAGATGGCAACGGTAGAGAAGCTTGTCTGTTCCAATGACTCCCATGAGCTATGCTGACTGTAGCGCAGCTACTGGCATGGTATCCCATATGGGCAAGTCAAGAGGTAGGGACCAGGCAAAACGATACACAAACGTCCTGCCTCATAGGTAGACAGGGAACAATCAAAGACTGCCTCATAGGTAGACAGGAAACAATCAAAGATTGCCTCATAGGTAGACAGGAAGCAGTCAAACTCTGCCTCATTGGTAGACAGGAAACAATCAAAGATTGCCTCGTAGGTAGACAGAAAACAATCAAAGACTGCCTCATAGGTAGACAGGAAACAATGAAAGATTGCCTCATAGGTAGACAGGAAACAATCAAACTCTGCCTCGTAGGTAGACAGAAAACAATCAAAGACTGCCTCATAGGTAGACAGGAAAAAATGAAAGATTGCCTCATAGGTAGACAGGAAACAATCAAACTCTGCCTCATAGATAGACAGGAAACAATCAAAGACTGCTTCATAGGTAGACAGGAAACAATCAAAGACTGCCTCATAGGTAGACAGGAAACAATCAAAGACTGCCTCATAGATAGACAGGAAACAATCAAAGACTGCCTCATAGATAGACAGGAAACAATCAAAGATTGCCTCATAGGTAGACAGGAAACAATCAAAGACTGCCTCATAGATAGACAGGAAACAATCAAAGACTGCCTCATAGATAGACAGGAAACAATCAAAGATTGCCTCATAGATAGACAGGAAACAATCAAAGACTGCCTCATAGATAGACAGGAAACAATCAAAGACTGCCTCATAGATAGACAGGAAACAATCAAAGATTGCCTCATAGGTAGACAGGAAACAATCAAAGACTGCCTCATAGATAGACAGGAAACAATCAAAGACTGTCTCATAGATAGACAGGAAACAATCAAAGACTGCCTCATAGGTAGACAGGAAACAATAAAAGACTGCCTCATAGATAGACAGGAAATAATCAAAGACTGTCTCATAGGTAGGCAGGAAACAATCAAAGACTGCCTCATAGGTAGGCAGGAAACAATCAAAGACTGTCTCATAGATAGACAGGAAACAATCAAAGACTGCCTCATAGATAGACAGGAAACAATCAAACTCTGTCTCATAGATAGACAGGAAACAATCAAAGACTGCCTCATAGATAGACAGGAAACAAGTCAAAGACTGCCTCATAGATAGACAGGAAACAGTCAAACTCTGCCTTATCGGTAGACAGGAAACAATCAAAGACTGCCTCATAGGTAGACAGGAAACAGTCAATCTCTGTCTCATAGGCAGACAGGAAACAATCAAAGACTGGTGGAAGCAAACCCGAAAAAATGCTGGTCAAAGTCGGATGTACTGATTCTCAAACTTGACGAATGGTGAAAGGCATTTCACTCGATCATGATGATGATGATGATGACGAATGTTCTTGGACACACAGGTGGCTGTCTGATATTAAACACACCATTTATCGACCTCTAAGTGGTAAAAGCAAATACTGGTCTAGCAACATATACTAACTACATCTCATGATGTGAACAGGGGGTCCTTTACGCCTACTTACTTTAGACAGAAAATCAATTTAGAAATTAGATGTAATCTTCTTCTCTTCTCAATTACAGCAACATACACCACAATTAGAGAGCAATATTGCAATCAAATACATGTAGTTTTCTTCCCAAACAGTATTAGCAATCCATCTGTAATTACTGTTTTTGTTAAGCAGTTCTACATTTCTACACCGGCTTAGAAGGAATTAAAATATATGCATGCGTAACATAAACATTTTATTCGTAGATTTTCTTTGCAGTTATCTAACATCGATCTGTTCCGTATTTATTTATTGATACGTCCCGTGGCATGTATATTTTAATTATCATAATTTTCTGCGTGATATTGAAATGATTGTATATAGGCAATTACGTTTTTTATGTGTAACTATTTAAATTGTTTTCGAGGATGCGTGAAATTACTGAATACAGTACTCAAACTATGTGTTATGTTAAAAACATAGTGAATTATTTTACTTTTAAACATTAACGTATTTTATATGTAAACATATTATGTAATATCTACACATACTGTTTAAACTATAAGTTATGTTATACGTACACACATTGCTTAAACATTGCATTATGTTATGCCTATTGCATTATGTTATACGTACATTATTTTTGTAAACACATTATTTTACCACTTAATTAATCTATATGTACACACATTGTTTAAACACTGAATCGTTTCACATGTACACACGTTGCTTAACAAGTTGATAAGAACATTAAACGTTAAAGGTCAAGTTTCCATGCCTTGTGCCACATTGGCAACAAGTTGCTTTGTCATATTTTTTAAGACCAACTGGCACGCCATGAATGGCCAGCATCATATTGCGATGCTGGCTGGTTAGTCGTGGATAAGTTGAAAGACTGTGATCAAGTCCGATGCAATGACGTTCATGACGTTTGAGTCTTGGAAAGGGCTTGGAACTATCGGAGTAAGGTTTGTGTCGAGACGTCTCTCCGGACTCGGTACCAAAGTATCATCATCACAGGAACTGTGTTCCTGAGGACTTCTTCCCCTCTCCATACGAAGATCGTCGCGGGGAGTTCATAACTGGTTCTAGAAGTTCACACCCACCGAGAGACAAATTGGTATGATACTAGGACACGATCCCAAGACCAGGTACCAGGATGGTGTGACACCGGGACACGATCCCAAGACAAGGTACCAGGATGGTATGACACCAGGAAACGATCCCAAGACCAGGTACCAGGATGGTGTGACACCGGGACACAATACCAAGACAAGGTACCAGGATGGTATGACACCAGGAAACGATCCCAAGACCAGGTACCAGGACGGTATGACACCAGGACACGATACCAAGACCAGGTATCAGGATGATATGACACCTGGACACGAACCCAAGACAAGGTACGAGGATGGTATGACACCAGGACACGATCTCAAGACCAGGTACCAGGATGGGATGACACCAGGACACGATCCCAAGATCAGGTACCGGGATGGTATGACACCAGGACACGATCCCAAGACCAGGTACCAGGATGGTATGACACCAGGACACGATCCCAAGACCAGGTACCAGGACGGTATGACACCAGGACACGAACCCAAGACAAGGTACCAGGATGGTATGACACCAGGACACGATCCCAAGACAAGGTAACAGGATGGTATGACACCAGGACACGATCCCAAGACCAGGTAGCAGGATGGTATGACACCAGGACACGATCCCAAGATTAGGTACCATTATGGTATGACACCAGGACACGATCTCAAGACCAGGTACCAGGATGGTATGACACCAGGACACGATCCCAAGACCAGGTACCAGGATGGTATGACAGCCAGGACACGACCCCAAGACCAGGTAACAGGATGGTATGTCACCAGGACACGATCCCAAGACCAGGTACCAGGATGGTGACACCAGGACACGATCCCAAGACCAGGTACCAGGATGGTATGACACCAGGACACGATCCCAAGACCAGGTACCAGGATGGTATGACACCAGGACACGATCCCAAGACCAGGTACCAGGATGGTATGACACCAGGACACGATCCCAAGACCAGGTACCAGGATGGTATGACACCAGAACACGATCCCAAGATCATATACCATGAAATGTCTTGGAAAATAAAAGCAGCCGGTGCGATACTTACGACATCACCCACCGAGCTCCAATGTGTTTATACAATATAGGTATAGCACTATACACTCTATGAGTCTGAAGGCGTGTTGTAGGGTACTTTGCTTTATTTTTTTTTAACAGGTCATGTTTCAGCACAGCTTGGCCTAATGGATAAGAACTCGTTTTCTTAATAATCCGGTGTGCTGATGCCGAGGTAAGGGGTTCAACCCCTACACCAGACATCTGGACTAAAATGTTGAATTATTGTCCTTGGCTTGGGGACGTAAATTACAAGCACTTCCGAGATCAGAGTGGGTTCGCCTGATGGCTAGGGACACTGTTAAGCTGATACTGCACTGAACTACACTGACACTGTAAGGGAAAGCTAATCCACCCGCAAAATTCAGTAGTGCAATACTAGAATTAGTGTGTATGGACTACGCTTGAGTTCAAAGCGAGCGAGCGCAAAAAAGCACATTACAAGTACATTAGCGGTTAATTAGTCTAACGCGGGTAATGTGGCCCCCACAGGTTGTAGGTATTTAATTGTCAAAAGACTTTAATCGATCGCGCAGAGGGAGCAATGCACCTACACAAAATACTCGCTTGTTAAAATTTGCAGAAGCAATTATGATCTAATCAACGCAAGCCAGAATTGTGCAAACAGAAAGACATGTTAGTCAGCTTAAAATTACCGTGGTAGATATTTGACATTACTGTGCGAATATGTGTATATTTCAACTTGAAGGATTTATCTAGTTAATTCACGTAAGTTGTGTACCTGACGAGATGCAGCGAAATATGCCAGGCAATAAATCGTGCAATCTATTGTTTGTGTCTTCGTTATTCACCTTTAATTTCACAGGAAATCTAGCGCCTAGTCTCTTGATAGATGTTATTCCAGGACCACGTGGTCTATAGGTAGTCGTTACGCTAGCTGATACATAACTTGGCGTGTATTGTTTGATGACTCATAGAAGTAAGGCGTTGGATATCTTCAGAGATGATGTTTAGCTAGTATATGTGTTATTATTAGATTATTGATTATGTAAAGGCTTAATACCTTAGCTGTCGCCAACGAATATTGGTCCTCTGAGATAAACTTTGACACAACGTTCTTTTAGGGTCTCACCGGTTATATTTTAGATATGTCAACGTGTATTTTTAAGTGCCGAGCTTCTTAATTAGGCATTCATAGTACAACTATGAGAAAGGAGGAGGATGAGGAGGAAGAGGAGGAGGAGAAGAAGAAGAAGAAGAAGAAGAAGAAGAAGAAGAAGAAGAAGAAGAAGAAGAAGAAGAAGAAGAAGCAGCAGAAGAAGAAGAAGAAGAAGAAGAAGGAAGAAGAAGAAGAAGAAGAAGAAGAAGAAGAAGAAGAAGAAGAAGAAGAAGAAGAAGAAAAGAAGAAGAAGAAGAAGACAACAACAACAACAACAACAATAATAATAACAAACACAACAACAAGAATAAAAAGAAAGGAAAGAAAAAAAAATTGATTGTAGTGATGTTGATGTATACGCTAACGTTAATAATGATGATGATGAATACGATGACAAATATGTAAATGACGCTGAAGCAGAAATCCAGCTACACCATGAATATCTATGTAATCAGAAAAGCCTCAGCTATTACAAGCGAAGAAATTGCAGAGTTCGGCACAAATTCCCATCAAGTTTCCCAGATCTTTGACTTGGTAATGTAAACAAAATCCGATAACAACAAACAGAACCGGAGAAAGAATAACGGCTGAAAGACGGAACACCACGAGGTTAAAGTTGAATTTCCTGTCTCTATCATTTGAGATGGAACTCTGGTGTGGTGGGATTGACCAACTCGCTATGGCATCGACCTGTTTGAAAATTGAGCCTTCCTGGCCCAAGGAAAATCGACCAATCTCAGAGGGCTGTCCCTGCTTTCAGAATAATGAATACGCGTCTCACAGATGAGGACGGCGATTCTTGAGAGCAAAAGCCGGGTATAAATAAGATCGCTCTTGCAAGTGTTGTAGCGTATAGCTAAACACTATCAGGGAACATATCTCCTTTTCCAGTTTCAAATAATTGACGTAGCCGCTTGAAATTCCCTTCACAGATTTTCAGACGCCAAGCAAACATTCGTTTATGCCATTTTAAGTTCAACTTGATACTGGGTAGAGCAGTGGTTCTCAACCTGGTTTGGCCCATGAAACCATTCATCATATGTTCAGAACGTCATTCATCTCCGTTCGTATTTCCTCCCTGTAAATCCCCCCTCCCCCTATACAGTATACGTAAAAATGGAAACTAAATTTAATAACACATACTAGAACAAGTCTAGATGTCTACATAACAAGTGTTTTGTGGGTCTACTTACGTTATCAAACAAATTTCAGAAGGGAGAGAAGTAAATAACCGTAAAGTATGGAGGTAAAAACAATATCAAGTAATCGGGTTTTGTATTAACGCGGTCTTGAAATAATCTTAATTCCCCCCTTGGAAACCCTAAAATTCTCCCCTGGGGGTTGGAGGGGGTGGGGGGGGAATTCCCCACCGGTTGAGAGCCACTGGAGTAGAGTGTTTGATTGATGAGATGTAGATATTGTATTGACTTTACTGAAATATGTTTTCATATCTGAAGTAAGTTTTGGCTATTGTACATGTTTTGTAATATATATTACTATGTAAACATTATTTTAAAACATTTTTAGGTCACAGAAATGGGAATTTATTTATTGAAGTGACTAATAGTAACGTTGTGTCTGTAACCATGTACGCTCTTTGGCGGTTGTATTGCAAATGATCACTATGAGATACACTTAATTAATGTAAGTAGTTTTTTCAGTTTATTTATTTTATAAATATGCAACCGGCTTAGAGGTTAGTGAACCTTAGAGGTTAGTGAACGCACTCTCCCAGTTTCCCGGAATACCAGGTGGAGGTTTCGGAATCAGCCGCAGGCTGACAAACAGCTGAACTGGTCGCAAACAAACAGCTGAACTGGTCGCAAACAAACAGCTGAACTGATCACAAACAAACAACTGAACTGGTCGCAAACAAACAGCTGAACTGATCACAAACAAACAACTGAACTGGTCGCAAACAAACAGCTGAACTGATCACAAACAAACAGCTGAACTGGTCGCAAACAAACAGCTGAAGTGGTCACTGTGACAGCCGAGGGAAACGGCCCCTACTATAGCCCGCTAATCAGTGCACCGCCGCAACAACCAGCAGCCGCACCTTCTGACTTCTACTGGAAGGCAATGCGCGCTTATTGGTTTGTCGCGAGTAAAGTGACATCAATAATGCGTTATAATCAGCATCATCATTGCCATCTCTGCTAAATGCTCCAAGAGCATGTGCATTCATCAACGTTGACAACAAACGTCAAGCTTCTGGTCTTCAAGTGACGCATCTGTTCACACTTACATAGTGCCGATGTGATTATTATTATTATTATTATTATTATTATTATTATTATTATTATTATTATTATTATATTATATTTTTCTTGTATCATTCTGGGCTAAGCCCGGCTAATCTGTATGTGCTGTAAAAAAAAAAAAAGAAAGTAAAAGACCCATATAACACCGTAAGGGGCAATGGGCTTGTGGTGCCAAGCTTATTATTTAAAAAAAATAAATAATGGGATAATCAAATATGTATAAGGCAATTACATCTACCCCCAACTAGCCAACGTCTGATTGAAGATAGTGAAGCTCAGTAAATAAAATACATTGTCGCGAAGCAGTTCCATAATATGGCTGTGGAATGTTATATGATTTTATAATTTTGTAGAACTAAACAGCGCAACTTCCAGGTTATTCGTTTCTTTAAAAATCACCCGACTGGACTTGTCAAAACCAACGACAGCAATTACGAGGTACCAAAATGTGATGATTATATCATATAAAAAAGTCATAGCAGGAAGTTACTGGCGCGTCACAGAGCTTGATAGCGAACTGCTATGGACAATGCTCGGGCAATGGTTCGACTAACGGCTCATCGCTTGCTAAGTGAGAAAAAGACAGGCCACCTATTCCCCCGTGCGTTTAGTTTGACAAAATTATAAAATCATATAACATTCCACAGCCATATTAGGAAACTGCTTCGCGACAATGTATTTTATTTACTGAGCTTCACTACATTCGCTCAGACGTTGGCTAGTTGGGAGTAGATGTAATTGCCATATATGTGCATGTGCATTAGCATATCCTTTTTACAGGACTTAGCTGTCAACACCAGCATCTTTCAGCTGTATGTTGATCTCTTGGCAAGATTACGCTCAGTAGTTTGCCATTGCTTTCTGAGCGGCCGGCTCTCATACCCCGTAAGTTACCGATGCGATTCGAACCACTGCTGATTTGAACCGTCATCACGTTACCTGACGAGAGTATACGAGATTACGGAGAAAAGTCATAACCTCTAAGCCACGAAGCCGGCAATTGCCATATACATATTTGATTATCCCATTATTTATTACCGAGTGTTACTGGAGTTCTTCGTGTATTTGAAAACCACGTATCATTAATAAAACACAGGTTAAATGAACTTGTCCATGTTTATTCTAGAAGGCTCTAGGCCAGAGAGGGCAGTTTGACATTGTACTTCACTTGGCTGTGAATCCTCATGAATTTTAATTCATAAGTTCGATTCAGGTCATTTGATTCATAAAAGGGCATGTATGTATTGGGGCAAGGATGGCGTCGAGACTTTCCTCCCAACCAGGAACCGACGGGGATTGTATTGATTAGCTCTCATCTCTCTCTCCAAACTCCGTAACTGTCTTGTAATTTATATTATCATTATTAAAGGAATTATAATGTGTGGTGATATTGTGACTCGGTTGATTAGCTTTGGCTGTACATGTTAATGACTAACTATAACATATCACTCGCTTGCCTGAAAGCCCGGTGGTCACGTGTTTGAAGCCCATCAAGGTGCATTTCAAAACTGACCTGGGATCCCAGGCCCACCCACCATAAAATGGGTACATGGAAATTTCACCGGAAGTAAAAGCTCGGTGAAATTGACCGTAGTACTCATCGAGTGCTGATTTGTCTTTAACAGTGGTTCTCAACCTTTTTTGGTCCATGCCCCCCTTTACCATATGTTCAGAACGTCATCCTCCCCTTTTCGAATTTCCTCCCTATAAATCCTCCCCCCCCCCAGTATACATAAAAATGGAAGCTAAATTTAATAACACATACTAGAACAAGTCTAGACATCTACATAAAACGTGATTTGCGGGTCTACTTACGTTATAAAACGAATTTCATTAGGGCGAGAAGTACAGAACCGTAAAATGTAGAGGGAAAAACAATATCAAGTAACTGGTTCTTGTATTAACGCGATCTTGAAATAATCTTAACCCCCTCCCCCCCCCCCCCCCCCCCCGAAATCCCTAAAATTTCCCCGGGGAGGGGGGAATTCCCTACCGCTTGAAAACCACTGGTCTATAACATTAGCACCATATACCTAAAGCTATTCGAGGCTTGTACAGTGGCCTTTACTGTTGTTTTACTTTCAGAATTATTGAGAATTCTGGAAGTGACTTATGCATTAATTCCACCTGTTTATCACAAAACCTGCATCCATTCTTTAATTTCAGACATCCTGAGTGTAATCTGATTTTTCTTATTCTCAGACAACTGGCTTGCTTATGCAACATTGGTTTGTATATTTAATAGAACTGAATTCAAGTTTCTCGCACTTCTCGTTTTACCAATTTTCTTTCGCGATTATGCATTTATCTGTTGTTTCTACATTCACCGCATCATATTCTAGTTTGTCATTTTCAGTTTGTCTTCTTTTGTCCATCAACTTTAAGATTCCTTTACTTGTCTCATCCTTCTTATCTTTGCTTAAAAGTTAGCCACACGTCCTTTACAGGATGTCTCAGTCAACCCCAGCATGGTTTGGCTGTTTGTGATTTACAAGACATGTTTATGTTCAGTAGTTTGCCATTGCTTTCTGAACGGCTGAAGATCATACCATTGTAATGAAAACCATATCGCCTGTAGCTGAATGCGAACGCTTACCGAGACACATTGGAAAACCTGCAGACATAAGAAAGCTTTGTGGCATAGTGCTTAGTTGCCATGCCTGCTAAAACAATGGTCGATCGATATCCAATCCTCAGCAACAGACAGATTCTACGTTCCCGACCAACGGGTGTTACACAATTTTTCTAATTATCTAGTAAATTTTTCGGAAGGAAATGCGACGAAGAGAGCAACTGACAATCTCATCTCGTAAGATTTGACCTATAATATGTGAAAGAATAACGATTCACGTCCAACTCAAAATTTGCTATGGGAGTATCTTTATCAACACCCACAAAAGCATGTATAATCCAGCTAAACACACGTTTAGATCTGTTATTCATTCATCTTGTGTCTTGCCGAAAAGCGTGGGCTCTCAGGTTTCGCCATCATACACGATCACCAGACTCGCGGATCAGCTCTCTGTTCCTGTCCCGACCAGGCCATGTGGTCAAGCCATATAGATATTTACTTCTCTGTCTTCGCCTTGTTCTTTTCCCCTCAATCTTGCCAGTTGTCACAACGTTATCTAGTTTATTTCTTCTTATAACGTGTTCTCTTCCCCCCCCCCCCCTCGCATATCTTTATAACAAGGCATATAATTTGTAAAAACAAAGACAGCTCTGGGTATGCGACGTGTTAGGACGATTATATTTGTATAGACCCGAGTGCAAGGATAGATAGGTGGTCAGTCTTTCCCTTCTAGAACAAAGACAAGAGCTGACACTCAACCCTTGCGTATATATATGTGTGTGTGTGCGCGCGCTCCAGCGTGTGTGTGTGTGTGTGTGTGTGTGTGTGTGTTTTAGTGTCACACACACATTTATTACAGTTGAAATGAATGAATGGTACGCACAGTGAAAACACTATTTATATTATTACAAAAGCAACATGAAAAATTAATGCGAAGAGATCCAGCAGATTCTCTCATTCGGTGTGTAATTATGTATCGACATGCATTACCCTCTGGGCTCTCTAGTGTCAGCATAAAGCAGGTTTTGTTTCATTTAATATTCCTTTGCTCACCGGAAAATTTGTGCTGCCATTATCGGCCATATTTTGGAATCATTTATAAGTCATTTAGATAACTGTTAGCGCCGAATGTCGTGTGGCGCTCACCAAACCCGACACCACACATTGTGCCAACGGTTTCGGGTAGAGGAGAGCAACTGGGAGGGTACAAGCCTTATCCTGTCGTGAGGAAATGCAACCGAAAGACTAAATGTTGTGGCAGGGCAAACCGATCTCTAAGCCTTGGTTAAATGGTCTAGGATTGAAACTCCGACAGACGAACAATTTGAGCATTGCTTTGCTGATCCGGCAACTTCTGCAGCTTGTCTTATTCCAGATGTATTGGTGTTAACTTTCTCTGGAGTAAACTAGGCATGACGAGAGAGGGATCTTGCTGCATGGGTAATATATGGTCCCTTACAATTCAGCCCCGGCTTTGTGCTATGGAGAGGTATAACCTTCGATACTCCCATGGGTTGCAGTTGTTTTGTCTTGTTAGAAGCACAATGTAACAAACTATTGTCTATCAAGACATTAAGGTGCCAGTGAGTGAGATAACTGTGTAAACTGGAAGAAATCGTATTTTAACAGATATTATGTACCGAGTGCCGGTCTCTCTGGCCGAGGAGTTACACGACTTTCTCCGTAATCCCGTTTATCCACACAGGGTCTCGCAGCGCGCGAGAATTGGAAGCGGTTCTACCCGCGCTGGTGACTTGCGGGATAAATGAGCCGGCGGCTCAGAAAGCAATGGCAAACTACTGAGCGTAATCTTGCCAAGAAATCGACAATCAGCTGAAAGATGCTGATGTTGACAGCGACAGCGTAAAGGATGCGCAAAACATTTTAAAAAAATGTACTGAGTTAGTTAATATAGCATTGAATGTAAGAAAGAGAGTGCTAAAGCGCTGTATAGAACCTGCTTTGCTGTATAGCTGTGAATCTTGGAATGTAAAATTGGGTTGCGGGGTAGGGGTATCCCCTATCAAAGGAGAAGTAAGGTGCCTCCTTCCCTCCGCTAGCCTACGGGACACTCTTGGGCAAGATGGAGTACCCATTTAGCCTCCTGATCAGGGTTACGTGAAGCCGTGGGTGCAGGTGGTGGATGAGGTTGAAGAGTAGCCGACAGATAGTTGTGGGTTATGGTCTCCAGCTTCACGACGATAGGCAGAGGATCTCATTTTTGATTAGACAATGGCTACGTTCTTTAACCATTATGGTCACTACTAAGAAGGAAATCAATGGCAAACTACCTTCTTTACAGATGCCAAGAACATTATATTTTGCGATGTCATTGACATTCAGAGAAACGGCGTAAATGGGTGCTCCATAGGAGCAGCCTCGCCCGGCAGGGATAGTCATGTACACCAGGGGACTCCAGACCGTCAGCAGGCTACTAGGTGCAAAAGATTACTATCATTAAAAGTAGGAACCTGGAATGTCAGATTAATGAATGCAGATGGAAAATTGGATAACATCAAACAAAACATGGGAAGAGAGAATATTGATATATTAGGAATGTTTGAAATCAGATGGAGAGGAGCAGGGATCAAGACAGGAGAGGATTGTAAGATTATTTATTCTGGAGGAGAAGAACGACAAAGAGGTGTAGCCATTATATTGGATCGGCAAACATCAAATTATGTTAAAGGATATTGGGCTGTGTGAGTTCTATTAGTAAAATTAAACGTAAGACCTTTTAAAATAAATGTAATTTCAAATATATGCTTCAACATGTGAATACAGTAAAGAGATTATAGATGAATTTTATAATGAAAAAATTATAAATAAATATTATAATGGGTGATTTCAACGCAAAAGTGGGAAATCAAGGCGATGGAAGCAGTGCAGACAACCATGGTTTAGGAGAGCGAAATGACAGAGGAGACATACTTGTAGAATGGGCAAAAGAACAAGAAATAGTTATAGGAAACCCCTAGTTTAAACAGCATCGTAGAAGATTACAGCATGGAGGAGTCCAGACAACAGGATTAAAAACCAGATAGATTACATCCTGATTAGCAGAAGGTTTCGAAATGCGCTAACAGTTGTAAAAACAGTTCCCAATGCAGATTGTTACAGTGATCACTGATCACAGATTAATTACAGGCACACTGAGGGCAAAGTTAAAGAAAGTCAAGTATACAACCGGAAAAACTAAATATGATTTGTGCAAATTGGAAACTGACAAAGAAATACAAGATAATTTTAACATAGAAGTAAAGAACACATTTTATATATTTAGAGGATCTAGAGATCCTATTTCAAGATGTGGATGATCAATGGGAAATTTTGAAGAATTCAATCAGTTTAGCTGCAGAAAAAAAAAAAAAAAATTATTTCAAAAT
Source organism: Cepaea nemoralis (assembly GCA_014155875.1). Lineage (NCBI taxonomy): Eukaryota > Metazoa > Mollusca > Gastropoda > Stylommatophora > Helicidae > Cepaea > Cepaea nemoralis. The sequence continues at coordinate 121,333 of JACEFZ010023079.1, read as the reverse complement.
TAAAGAAAAGTAGGTACGCAGACATGGATGACTGAAGAAATTTTACAGCTAATGGAAACAAGAAGACAGAATAAAAATAATCCTGCCGAATATAAAGAAATTCACAGCAAAGTCTGAGCATTATGTAAGGAGGTAAAAGAAGCATGGCTCGAGAAAAATTGCATAGAAACTGAAAAACAACACAACAGTAATAATACCAAACTAATGCACAAAAGAATTCAGGAGCTTACTAATCAAAGAACGCATACATCATCTTGCTGCCTAAAGACAAAAGGTGAAAAAATCATAATAGAAAAAGATCAGATTTTACATGTATAGTCAGATTATGCGAAAAACATTTATGATAACAGAGAAGGACAGTATGATATTCAAAATAATAATGAAGGACCATCCATTTTGAAGTTGGAGGTTCAGAATGCTCTTAACCATATGAAAACTTGCAAATCGCCCGATTCAGACATCATCACAATAGAAATGATTAATGCTTTAGAAGAATACGGAATAGTTAAAGTTACCAGACTCCTGAATACAATATATGATACTGGAGGTATACCTCATGAATTATGTATTATGTATTTATTGCAATCCCAAAGAAATCAGGAGCCTTGGAATGTGATCAACATCGAACAATTAGTATAATGAGTCACATCATTAAGATTTTGCTAAGAATTATCATGCAAAGAGTTAGGAAGAGAATACAACCTGAAATAGGTGAGAAACAATGTGGGTTTGTAGAAGGCAAGGGTACAGTAAATGCTGTGTATATACTGAGAACAGTAATTGAACGTTCTATAGAATTAAATAAAGATCTACATCTTTGCTTTATTGACTACACAAAGGCTTACGAGAAAGTGAGACATGTCGACATGGTATGGGTGCTTGAAGATCTAAAAAATGATGGAAAAGACCATAGACTTGTAAAAAAACATATATTGGAAACAAAAAGCTGCCATAAGAATTGATAATGAAGTAAGTCAATATCAGCCTATTAAGAGAGGTATGAGACAGGGATGTGTAATGCCTCCAGATCTTTTTTCCCTGTACAGTGAAAATAATTTCAGCAATATAGAAGATATAGAAGGAATCAACATTGGGGGACGATACATCAATAACATTAGATATGCAGATGATACAGACTTGATTGCAGACAATGAAGTGGACCTGCAACATTTAGTGGATGCGGTTGTTGCACACAGTGAACAACTAGGGTTAGAAATGAATTGTAAGAGGACACAGATAATGGTCGTCACTTTTTTTTCCCCGCATATCCTTTACAGGACATCGCTGTCAACACCAGCATTTTACTGCTGTTGTTGATTTCTTGGCAAGATTAAGCTTAGTAGTTTGCCATTGCTTTCTGAGCGGCCGGCTCACTTATCCCGTAAGTCACCAACGCGGCGAGAACCGCTTCCATTTCTCGCGCGTTTCCTTGAAGGAAGAAATACCACAATGTAATATACAACGTAAATGGGCATATTCTTAAACAAGTGAATCAGTACAGCCATCTCGGAAGCAGTTATAACATCTGATGGAAGATGCCTTGAAGAGATTAGAACAAGAATTGTCATTGCGAAGGTAGCCTTTAGCAAGATGAAAAACATACTGACCAATAAAAAGATATAAATTGAAACGAGAAAACGACTGCTGAAGTGCTACATAGAACATGTACTTTTATATGGATGTAAAGCGTGGACAATGAGCAATCAAGCTGAAAAACATCTGATGGCTGTTGAAATGTGGTTTCTGAAGAAAATGCAAAGAATACCATGGACAGCCAGAAAGACCAATAAACAAGTACTACAAGAAGCAAATGAAGAGCGTAAACTGATTAGAGACATTAGACGTAGACAGTCAAAATATTTTGGGCATGTTATGAGAAGAAATGAATTGGAGAACTTGGTGACAACTGGCAAAATCGAACTGAAGAGACCAAGAGGAAGACTAAGAAGTAAATACCTGGATGGCTTGGCCACGTGGCATGGTCGAGACAGAAACACGGAGCTGATCCACGACTCTGGTGATCGAGTGAGATGGCAAAACAATACCACCCACGCTTATCGACATGGCACGTGATGGATGGATGGAAATGAACAAATTAGGAAGAGATTGGAAGCAACAAAGATGTGATTGCGAATTTATTGGACTGCCAATGTAACTAACAACGACTACCTGGAAGAGGCTAATGACTCTAGAACATTATAGAAAATAAGAAAGAGGCAAACAGCGTTTGTGGTCATGTGATGAGAAAAGAGGCATTGGAGAGCATCGTAACAACTTGAAAGATCGAGAGGAAGAGAGGCAGAGGCAGGCCACGAGAAATAATGCTTGATAGAATGAGACGGTGGCATGGAGGAATATCAACACTGGGTTGATCCAATAAACCAAAGACCGAGGGAATATTAACACGGTGTTGATCCAATAAACCAAAGACCGAGGGAATATTAACACGGTGTTGATCCAATAAACCAAAGACCGAGGGAATATCAACACTGGGTTGATCCAATAAACCAAAGACCGAGGGAATATCAACACTGGGTTGATCCAATAAACCAAAGACAGAGGGAATATCAACACTGGGTTGATCCAATAAACCAAAGACCGAGGGAATATCAACACTGGGTTGATCCAATAAACCAAAGACCGAGATCAATTTAGATAAATGAACGCCTATGCCAGCTACGGCATGGCACTTGATGATGATGGTGTTTGTGAACAGTTGGAGTACCTAACAACGAGTGTCTGGTAAAGACTAAGGAAAAGAGAACATTATAAGCAGTTAAAAAATGTTCTTTGGTCATGTAATGAAGAGACAGGCTTGGGAAAACATCGTGACGACTGGAAATATTAGGGGTAGAATAGATAGGGGCAGACACAGGGAAATGAGACTGGATGGACTGTGGTAGTGGCATTGTGGGATAGCAACATTAGCATTGATCAACAGCAGCAGTGACCAAGATCTGTAGGGATGCTGGCACAGCATATGTTAATGATGTTAAAAAAAACCACGAGGAATATTAACCGAAAGACCAGCAGAAAATAAATCTAACGAAATTGTCCGATTAAAATATGAAATAGTATCTGGAATAGAAAGTAAACTAGAGTGTATATGTGTAATGCAAAGTGTAAATGGATTCGACATTCATAGAGACACTAAGAATGGTTATTGAATGATCTACCCAGGCAGGTTAACACGATCAACCGGGCTCATAGTAGTCGGACGCGTCGGCGGAAATGTCATTTGAGCGGCTCTGCTGTACGTAGGAACAACACAATAACGACAATAACAAAAATATCTGACGATTTAAGAAGAAGAAGAAGAAGTAGTAGTAGTAGTAGTAGTAGTAGTAGTAGTAGTAGTAGTAGTAGTAGTAGTAGTAGTAGTAGTAGTAGTAGAAGAAGAAGAAGAAGAAGAAGAAGAAGAAGAAGAGGAGGAGGAGGAAGAAGAAGTGGGAACCATGCTTTCCATTACTGGTCTTTCTAAATCATTGCGGCGTTTGTTGGTTCAAAGCGCTTCAGTTTACAATATGTGGTACTGCTTGTTACCTAGGTGTCTTCCATGATAACATCTTCTTTCCTAACCAGTCAGGTTCCAGGGCCAACGAGGTCTGGTAATGTGAGTACGGGCCAATTGTCAGAATTCTGTGGAAATTATCTGGGATGAAAAACGGAGAGGAAAGAAACTGATCACCCCACATCATTATACCATGACCTTGCATCATATAACCCTTCGTCAGAACGTTAAGGACATACATACACACAGACGCGCGCACAAGAACAAGCGCACTCATGCGTGCACACGCGCGACGCGCGTACGCAAACATACATTATATATACATGTATATATTGATTTAAGTACACACACAATCAACATGTATGCTTTGGTTTCTGTTTAAAATACTCGCATTTTATGCCATTAATGACTCACAGTAACATTTTGACAAATCTTTTAGCTACGTGTTTATCCTGTTTGCCCGCCTTTGGCCCTCTATTCGTGCATATTTAACATCTCGTTATTGATATTTTAGTCCTCATGTCACATCACCCTTGTGGAATTTGACATTTTTATCTTCACGTACTTTGGACTTGAAGATATTCAAAAGGTTGAAAAACAAATCGAAGACGAAGTTAACGCTGCATTATTTCTTTAAAAACCATTTCAATCAATCAGACAATTCAAGTGTTGTCGCCCCTGAGCTAACCCAACCCATTAAAATTAACGCTCTGCTGGCATTTTTGTTAAAATTAAATTAACACAGTTTTATAGCACTTTGAATACATCATATAAATGTAAAAATTACAAATAAAACATATTTTACTACTCTACCTTCTATTGTTGAATTGTTTATTAACTTTAAGGAACAAATCTTTTATATTTTGGTTACAACCCTTTTGCGATCTCAGACATTTACGATGAATGTTTTATTAAATGAACCAGACTGGAAATCTTGAGTATCAAATAAGAGCCACTTAGCTTGTGGTCGTAAATTACAAGTACCTCTGAAGTCTGAGTGGGTTCGCCTGACGACGATGGCCACTGGTATTACGGAAAGCTAATCCACATGCAAAAATCAGTCCAGTGCTATATGAATTAACTTGCATGGACTATGATTGAGTTCAAAGCGAGTGAGCGAGAAAAAGAAATAAGAATTGTTACCCTCTTTGGACAACAATCACCTTTCAAATTAATATCCCAATTGTGGCTGGCTCTGTTGCAGGATTACTAATCTGAGCCAGGCGATAGACCTTAGTATAACTTCTCTTCTGAGACTGAAAGGGGTAGAGGTCATGGTAGAATGGAAGCAATCGGGGTAGAGGTCATGACAGAATGGAATCTACAGGGATATAGGTCATGAGTAGAATGGAAGCAATCGTGGTAGAGGTCATGGTAGAATGGAAGCAATCGGGGTAGAGGTCATGATAGAATGGAAGAAACAGGGGTATAGGTCATGAATAGAATGGAAGCAATCGTGGTAGAGGTCATGGTAGAATGGAAGCAATCGGGGTAGAGGTCATGATAGAATGGAAGAAACAGGGGTATATGTCATGAATAGAATGGAAGCAATCGTGGTAGAGGTCATGGTAGAATGGAAGCAATCGGGGTAGAGGTCATGATAGAATGGAAGAAACAGGGGTATATGTCATGAATAGAATGGAAGCAATCGTGGTAGAGGTCATGGTAGAATGGAAGCAATCGGGGTAGAGGTCATGACAGAATGGAAGCAACAGGGGTATAGGTCATGAATAGAATGGAAGCAATCGTGGCAGAGGTCATGGTAGAATGGAAGCAATCAGGGTAGAGGTCATGATAGAATGGAAGCAATCGTGGTAGAGGTCATGGTAGAATGGAAGCAATCGTGGTAGAGGTCATGATAGAATGGAAGCAATCAGGGTAGAGGTCATGTTAGAATGGAAGCAATCAGGGTAGAGGTCATCGTAGAATGGAAGCAATCTTCTGTGAATCCAGACGTGAAGAAAAGACCGTAGTGTTGGATAGGACCTATACTTTAGAAAACGTGAGAATAGTGTAACCAGAAAGGCCCTTGTCTGGAATCCACAATTAAAAAGACGCAGAAAAATAAGTTGGAAAGGACGTGGGCATAGCTGCACGGCATAGCTAAGGATATGATGGATTAGAGTGAGTTGGTTGGGGTCTATTTTACAATGGGGAATAATGGGCGAAAGATGAAAGAATTTCATTTATTTAGCCATTTGTTATTTATTTGCAGTAATATGACGAAAAAGAAACACACCTTATCTGATTATGGAGTAAAACTGACTGATAAACAGGATCGTGTTTCTTAAAGTGAAGAACTTAGGCCGCATCAAACGTCACGGTCATTAGGAAAGGTGGTTAAATGAAAGGCACGGCTAAGGGATGACGAAGAATTCCATGACCGATGAAGGGTGTGCACAGGAAATTACAGACTGAGATTCGAACATATGATCACCGAACTCGTTGGAAAACGCACAGCGATAGTAATTGCACATACGTTACAGAACGTCGCAGTCAACTCAAAAATTGTTTGGCTGTTTGTGATTTCTTGGCAAGTTTACGCTCCGTAGTATGCCATTGCTTTCTGAACGACCGGCACTCATACCGTTTTATGAAAACCAACGCAAGGTGGTCTGCTGCCAAATCGCCCGCAGCTGTATTTCGAGTGCGGTATGCGGGATTACGAATTGCGACCCTTCGTCACAGAACCGGTACAGTGATAATAAAAATGCCCTAATAATAGTTTTGTCACAATCTACTTCAAGTCTTTCGCCGACTCAGGTCATTGTTCCATTACTGTAATGTTTGCTCACGATGTCCTGAGATCATTGTTCCATTACTGTAATGTTTGCTCACGATGTCCTGAGGTCATTGTTCCATTACTGTAATGTTTGCTCACGATGTCCTGAGATCATTGTTCCATTACTGTAATGTTTGCTTACGATGTCCTGAGATCATTGTTCCATAACTGTAATGTTTGCTCACGATGTCCTGTTGCTTTATATGTTTGCGTCTCATACTTAGTTTACGTTCAGTAGTTTGCCATTGCCTTCTCAACGACCGGCACCTATACCATTTCGTAAAAATCCAACGCAACGCGGTCTGCTGCCAAATCGCGCGCAGTTGTGTTTCGAACGCGGGTATGCGGGATCACGAACTGCTCCCGTAACCTCAACGCCACGGAGCAGGCAAATATATAAAGACGCAGTTATATTTTGTGTTTGTGTATAGTGCCATATTACACAGTGTTCTGATGTGTTATTGCATGCCTTCCATTCCGTGTTCTAGTGGTGTATCTAATTCAATTAGATCTAATTCTGACAGAGGCGTATTCGTTCACAAAGTAATCACCTTTCTGTTTTATGCATCTCGTATTTTTCCACTGATCAGTGTTTTATATTCTTTACCGCCCAGTATCACGCTGGAGTCACGTTGCCATAAAATGCTCTCCGTGTCACGTGGGTTTACATTATCCAGGTCACTTTACCAGGTATGGATACTCTAATGTTAATTTACGCAATATCACGCTGATGCCCCGATGCCTTTACACCAGCTTTCTAAATCTCACTCTGGCGAAATGATGCTGTCATATTATATCAGATGTTTTAATGCTACGTTGGTAACAAGATATCATTTTAGCTTTATCACTACCGCTGGCGTCGTAATGCCAGTTCTGTAAAGAGCAGACTAGTGACAAATACCCTCACTTTGGTTATCTCATTAAAACGCAGATGCCACGACACGCCAAAGTGTCATTCAGTATCAGGAAGCTGTCACGTCACATGTCTTCTGTTTACGCCCCATCCACATCTATCGAAGGTATCAAATAGGGATATGGTTAGTTAATGCCAACAATTGGCTGGGACGAAAATAATAAACAATCCTTCTGCCATAGTGTCCTCTTTTCTGGTGGCAGTCGATAAGATGTTGTTCCAGACAATAGCGGTGTTATGGTGGCATTCCATTTATTTCACTTAACATATATACACATTCTTTGCCTTACAAGTACACAGTGCCGTCTTAATGCGTTTTCACGGTAGCTGTGGCTCAAGCATACAATCTTTTTGCGGTCCTATGGTGAACTTAATGCCAGATGGTTCATGTTTATTATCCTTCAGAAATCATTTATAAAATAACTGCATGACACATAAGCCACAAACAATATGTTTCATGATTTATTACCTGGCACATTTCATTGCATTTTGTCAGGTGCATACCGCAAAGTTATGTATCATATCACGTGAGTAAATGAATAATACTTAAGCTGAAACAATTAAAACACATAGCCAAAGGTATTCGAATATGGAATATCTGTTAACACGAGCTCTTGTGATTGCACAAAACCGGGTTTGGTTTTGTTGTTTGTTCGCAAATCCTTTACAGGACATCGCTGGCAACATCAGCATCTTTCAGCCGAATGTTGATTTCTTGGCAAGATTGCGCTCAGTAGTTTGCCTTTGTTTTCTGAGCGACCGGCTCACATACCTCGTAAGTTACCGACGCGAGAGAACCGCTACCGATTCTCGCGCACGTCACGTTACTCGTGAGAGGTATTGCTAAAACATCACTGTTTATGAGTAATCGTTTATTGTTAGTAGAATTAAGGTATAAGAAACGCTCTTTAAAATGCTTTTTCTTATATTGTTTGTGGTGTTAGTATTTAAATTCACTAAAGAATACATTGTTTTGAACTGAATAACAGTTAAGTCATGAAAAGACGTTTCGAAATATACCAAACAAAACCACGCAGAACAGTAGAATAAGTCTGAACAGTGTTGAAGTGAATTGCTTTGTTCACGGCCAATATGGATTAAGTTTAGTGTCCTTAAATGTGGAAGGCTGGTATTTTCACTCCTTGATCACCCGTTCCAAAAAGAGATACAGCTCTAAAATGTAGGCTTTATATTGACTAACTACGTTGATTCCATAAACTACACATTCAAGTCTTCAGATGTATAAGACTTATTGAGACAATAGTTCACTATATTGTTTGTAACGCATCCACTTCAGAACTGTAGTGATTGTTTATGTCGTCGCTATTAGACTAGACATTGTTACATTGTTGCTTGGTATCATCATCTTCTTCTTGTCGTTCTCTTTTATATCTGCAATTTGTGTTTCCGATACCAACTGGATTGACAGTCTTCAGCAAATATTCCACGCCTCGGTAGAGTTGGATATCTATGGTTGTTTCTTCGGCCATGGAATAGAACTTTCTGAGCTGAATGTGGTGAAAGGTAGCATATGTTTTGCAGTTCGACGTTCTTGCACGGATGTGCACATTGCCGCGGAACCTGTCTTTAGCTTTGTGTGCATGTACCTATGTAGTCTGTGTCGTGCTGTTATGGGTCATAAGGTCATTATTGTTCAGGCGTATTGTCTGGAGCAGATATTGGTTATCACGACTCACTAGTTCTCGCTGTAGTTTAATATTTTGATGAAAGTGGGGTTTCTTGCAATTTTATTTGTTTCTCAGCTATTTACCATTCCACATAGTTCTTTCTCCGTTTTCGTCAACTTCTCTTACCCAGAGATTTCCTAAACAAGGCTAATCTCACTACTCAAACGTCTCTGTTGATCATCATCATCATCATCATCAAGTACCCTGCCAGCTAGCATGGGCGTTAATGACTCTCCACAGATCTCGGTCTTTGGTTTTCTGGATCAACTCTGCTGCTGATATTCCTCCATGCCACCGTCTCAATCCATCCAGCATCATTTCTCTTGGTCTGCCTCTGCCTCTCTTCCCCTCTCTGTTGATATGCCAAATAAATGTGATATACTATCATACCTTAGCGCCTTCAGTTTAACCACAAGATCAGTTACTATACTAATACATTAGTTTTCATGTTTTTGTAAATCAATGATCACTATGTCTTAGTCTGTGTGAGTTAAATACCAAGTATTAACATTGACAAGAAGAAAAGACCAGTATGAGTTATAGTTACCCAACGCATCGACACAATAGACCATGTAGGTGGCCTAGATTTCCGTTACATGAGCTTCTGTGACGTATTTTAACTTCCTTTTGTCTAACACTCTGGCTGGCGTGTGGCTACCGGAACTCACAGGTGGTAATTGTAATTCAACTCAGAGATAGATAAGATTAGACTCTTCGCTTTCTAGACGAGTGGGAGTCTTGTGTGTTTATTGCCTTGGGCTGAAACGTGTTGAGTTTAACTGTTTATTTTTATAAGATTGGCATTTAATTAGCTTTGTTTAAGAATGACAATATTAAAGACATGAGAGTATTTAATTTGATCGACACAGACAACGATTATTAGTTTTCATCTACAATCGAGAGAGAAAGAGCGAGAGAGAGAGAGAGACAGACAGACAGTCAGACAGAGAGCGAGAGAGAGAGAGAGAGAGAGAGAGAGAGAGAGAGAGGAGAGATAAAGAAAGAGATAGAGAGAAAGAATGCGAGAAAGATAAATATAGAGAGACAGAGATTGACTGGTTGATTGACTTTTATTTTGAAAGGGTCACTAATTGGGCACGCAGGATCACCTTACAATTCACCCCTCCAATGACTCATCTTTCGTTCATCAATAGTGCATTATAAATTTACATTGGGGGAAAAACAGTGTCAAATAAATGTTGTATACATAAACAATGCGTGTTACCACGTTATGAGACACATACTCCACCCACCCACACATCCCCGATCCACCACACATCCCCCATACACATCCACTCACCCACACACCCACAGCAACACATACACTCCCACACCCCCACCTACACACATCTCTCAACCGACACACTCACCCACACCACATCCCGCCACCTAAACACATCTCCCCACCAATACACACAACTCCCACCCATGCCCCGACCCACACGCACTCACCCACCAACACATCTTCCATCCACCTATCCACACTTCCCCCAATCACCACCCCCTTACCACGCATCCCTCAACCACACAGCCCCCCACCTACACACACATCCCCAACCAACCAACACATCCCCAACAAACCCATACATCCCCCACACACACATCCCTCATCCACTCACACATCCCCCATCCATATACACACATTTCCACTCACATATACATCTCCCCACCCACTCACATCCCCCACACACATCCCCCACCCACACATCACCCACCCACACACACCTCTCCAACCCACCCACACATCTCCCATCCACCCACACACATCTTCCACCCACACAAACCCCACCATCCATACATACATCCCCTACCCACCCACACATCACCCACACCCACACAATATTCCACACCCACACACACATCTCCTACCCTACACACACCCCACACACATCCCCACACCCTTACATACACCCCCACACACCCACACATCCATACACACCCCAACCACCCACACCTACACATCCCACTACCCAAGAGATCGAAGAAGAGTGAGAAAGAAAGCGAACCAACGGCGAACTATATTTTTAAAGGGTTACAAATTGGGCACTCAGGCCTGTCTTACAATCTGCCCTTCCAGTCACTCATCTTTCGTGCATCAATTAATTATTTTGCATGTTACATTCACATAGGAAAAAAACAAACAGCCAAATTACTGTTGTGAGTATTATCAATGCATATTACCATGTTATGAGAAAGGCAGACAGCCAGACACACATACACATCACGTACATAAACAGATACATACATACATAGCTGCATACATACATCGAAAGAGAGAAAGAAAGAGAGAGAGAAAAAGAGAAAAAGAGATAGAAAAGAAAAGAGAGACGGGGAAAGAAAGAGAGAGAGAGAGAGAGAGAGAGAGAGAGAGAGAAGAGAGAGAGAGAGAGAGAGAAAAGAGAGAGAGAGAGAGAGAGAGAGAGAGAGAGAGAGAGAGAGAGAGAGAGAGAGAGAGAGAGAGAGAGAGAGAGAGAATGAAATGAAGTTGATTACATTTAACGTAATTCTGTATAAATCTCAGTGCACGTTTTGGGACGAAGATGAACGACTGCGGAAACGGCACCGCCTGATTTTATGTTGACAGAAAAAGTTATTAAAATCATGATCTGGAGATTGGTCCCGGTCCCCTTCTGTCCGGGTGTGCTTTGGGACGAATACAGCCCAGACAAATAAATGACGCTTGTGCTAGGCCATACATTTCTGAGACAGTCACAATGTGGAATGTGACTGTGTTGTAAATAAATATTGGTGTGATCACGTCTAGCAGCTGTCGCTATTGTTATTTGATCAGTTCTGCGAAATCTTTGTGTCCTTAAAAAACGAGCCATCGTACTTCACACGCACAAACACCGCGGAAGTCACGGGACGGGGAAATTATTTCCGTAGCTGGCATTCGCTTATATTGGGAGGTAGGATACAGCTCAAAGAACCTACTGATTTTGCAGGTGATTTTTGGCGTAGACATTCTCCTTGTTATTTTCAAAGATTTCTATAGTAGACGTGTTTGTTAATTGGAAATTTTTGTTTGTTTTCAGATTATAAAGACGTTGCAGACGATTATACAATTAAAAATTACGTCAGGGATAAAAGGAAGTAAACAGGTCATCATTATAATGTGCCATGTCCATAAGCGTGGGCAGTTATGTTTCGCCATCTCAAACGATCACCACAGGCTTTGGTCAGGTCAATGTTCTTGTTCCGATTATACCATATTATCAAGCCATATTTATCCTTTCTCGTCAATTTACTGTTTTAGTTTGTTTCTTGTGAACATTCGTTTGCCTGTCCGTCCCTGGTATTCTTTAAAATTCCTACAGAAACGTTCCCCCTGCCATTAGATGTGTCTCAGATTATTATAGACAAATACATACCACATATAGTTATCTCCAGACACGACAGATTGAAATTACCGGTCTTTACCATGAGGAGTTAAGTCGTATAGGCGGAGTTTGGTTATGGTTGCATGGTGAGGAAGGAATTTCAATTTTACTTTAACAGACACACTTTTCGCTTTTGCGAGCTTAGAAAGCGCGGCATCAGACGTAAGAGTTATTCTAACTGCTCAACCACGCATACTTCGGTAATGATTTAATGACATTTTATTAGAATACACTTAATCAATAGCGGACAAATTTTACTGGGCAAAACGTCATATACAGTTAATAACAAAACATGCCCGTCAACAGGTTGACGTTTTATTAATAGTAAATTTAATAACTGGTGTGAGTAATAGTCCTCGCGGCAGACGAAACAAACAGGCATGGGACATCTGGCTAGCGCATGACGGCAATAATGATAAATGGTGGAGAAACCGTCAAGGTTCTCAGTGAGGATGGATAAAGACATTGAAAGGTTCTGGTTGGTGGTTACTGATTTAGACAGATGAAGGCTATACAGGTACACCATCACTGCGGAGAGAGGCTGATGCGGCATGGAGTACCAAAGGATCTGGCTGACACTCAGTACTCGGAGGACTGGCAGGACGGACATGTAATCAGGCCGCAAGTGGCATCATAAGTATTGGGACTTTTGGCTGGTTGTTGAAGATGAGAACGGAGCGCATATGGAAATGTACAGACTGTTATGAAATAGGTTCTTGATTCAGTTCAACTCAACTGGAGAGAAAGATGATTTAGGACACGAGCAATGACAGACAATAAAGAGGGTTATAATCACACGGAGATTTAAATACCTGATACTTGTCAAGAAGCAAATGAGTAGCGACTCCACTGTGGCTGGATATCTTTCAACAGTGTCATCACCGTCGCTTGCTAAAGGTGATTATCTGGAATATTTCCATCTATCCATCAGTCCCAGGGCTCGTCTACACAAATCTTCGCCAGAGGTATTTCGCTTGGATGAACTTACGCATAGACAAGTAGCATTTGTGAGAAATGGAAAATAAAGAACTTTCACTCTGACTTACGGAGATGTGGGAGCCATTAATAATCCTCTCCAAAGCAGATTTACTTATACTTTACAGCTATTAATTGTATATTGCAATTAAAGATAAGATCACTGAACAATATGTCTATAAATAATAAATGCACAAAAGTTAGTTGCAAAACCTTTCCATGACGTTTGCAGTCAACACCAGCATTTTGTGCTGTTATTGATGTCTTAGCAGGTTTACGTTCAGTAGTTTTCCATTACTTTTTGACCGACCGACACCCATACCATTTCGTATAACAACCAGCGCAAAGTGGTCTGCTGTCAAATCTCTCGCAGCTGTGTTTCGAACAGCGGGTATGCGGGATCACGAACCTCGTTCGTAACCCTTTCGCCAGGGAGACGGTAATAAATCCTAAGATAAACTAAATATCGAATGAACTAGTAACTCGAATATGGTTCAGTATTGAACTAGTAGTCAACTAATTTGATACAATTAAATACCAATTTTAATATATAAACAGTGAATAAGGAAAGACAGAAAATTAACGACCACTTCAATTATGTTCACAATTTTTAAATTTTACAAAGAGTGACTTTCATCATACCCCACTTGCCATTTATATGCGATATCCTAATTTTCCTGACATACTAAACATACCCACACACACATGCACTCACGCAATCACGCACGCATATATATATATATATATATATATATATATATATATATATATATATATATATATATATATATATATATATATATATATATATATATATATATATATATATCTTCTTCTTCTTCTTTTCTTCTTCTTCTTCAACATTCCGAGCCACTGAGGTTCTTTGCTGCAGATACAAGCCGTCTCCATTCGTCTCTCTGGTTGACCCTCTCTTGCCAGTCGCTGATTCCAAGTGCTTGTGGGTCTGTTTGTATATTATGTCCACCGTCTTCTTGGTCTACCTCGGGGTCTACGGTCATTTATTTCCTGAGTGTAAGCGAGTTTTGTTCCCCTATTATCTTCCATTCTTTATAAATGCCCCAGCCATTGCAGTCTATTATCCTTCATGATACCAGTGATTAGCGGGAACTTAAATAGATCATAAATGTCTTTGTTGCTTCTTTTCCACTCTCCACTTTGTGTATCCTAATGGGCCCAAAGATGCGTTTTAAAACTTTGTTCTCAAAGGTTTGTAACAAGGCTTTAGTTGTACTCCAGGTTTCAGAGCCATACAGCACAACTGGGCATTTGATTTTAGCAGATGTTGTAGTGCATAGTATATCTTATTTCCAGAGTTGATTCTTGCTTGTATTTCTTCCCTTATTATGTTGGAGCAGTTGAAGATTGTACCCAGGTATTTGTGTGTGTGTGTGTGTGTGTGTGTGTGTGTGTGTGTGTGTGTGTGTGTGTATGTGTGTGGGTTTGTAGAAGGCAAGGATACAGTAAATGCTGTGCATATGTTGAGAAAATTAATTAAACGTTCTATAGAAGTAAACAAAGACTTACATCTTTATTTTATTGACTACACAAAGGCTTTCGATAAAGTAAGACATGTCAACATGATAGAGATGCATGCATATTTACAAATTGATTGGGGAAGACCTTAGACGCATAAAAAGAACATACTGGAAACAAGAAGCTGCCACAAAGATTGATAATGAAGTAGGTCAATACCAACCAATTAAGAGAGGTATGAGACAAGGATGTGAAATGTCTCCAAATATGTTTTCCCCGTGTAGTGAAAACATTTTCAGAAATGTTGACCATATGACAGGAATCATCATTTCGGGACATAACATAAATAACATTAGATATGCAGATGATACAGTATTGCAGACAATGAGCAGGATCTGCAACATTTAGTAGATGCGATTGTTGTACACAGTGAACAACTTAGGTTAGAATTAAATTGTAAGAAAGCACATATTATGGTCGTCACTAAGAAGAAGGAATTACCATAATTTAATATACATGTACATGGGAATATTCTTAAACAAATGAATCGGTACAATTATCTTGGAAGAATCATAACATCTGATGGGAGATGCCTTGAAGAGATTAGAACAAGAATTGCCATGGCGAAGACAGTCTTTTGCAAGATGAAAAACCTACTGACCAATAAAAAAGATGTTATTTGCAACGAGAAAAAGAGTGTTGAGGTGCTACATACAACCTTTACTTTTGAATCGATGTGGAGAGTGGACAATGAGCAGAAAAGCTGAAAAACATCTGATGGCTGTGGAAATATGATTTCTGGGGAAAATGCAAAGAATACCACGGACAATCAGAAAAACCAGTGACCAAGTCCTATAAGAAACAAATGAAAACCGTAAACTGATTAGAGAAATTAGACGTACACAGTCAAACTTATATGGTCACAGTTAGAGATCTCCGTGTTGTGTTGTTCTTCTAGTTGTGAAGACAGGCCTGAACCAGAGTGGGTTCTATAGTGAGTGAGGGCCTAAACCCAGAGTGGGTTGCAGAGTTGAGCAGTGGCTCCGACCCAATGTGTGGGTTGTATTGTAGGAGATCCAGCCGTGGATAGTAGCTGGACTGAATGTCTTGTGGATTTGATATGAAGCAGGCTTGAGGAGGCATTGATGTGTGCTGGTTAAATTGTGAGGAGGATAGTTATATTCTATGGATTACATTATTTCTGGATGTATAAACATGTTCCGTCTGTCCGTCTTATTTCCGTAATAAAGGATTATGTGCGCCAACGGAATCTTGTTTAATGACTGGTGAATATGCACTTCTGGGGTGAGTTATATTGCAAGACAGTTAGATATCTCCATTGACACACCATGAGTATCGTTACCTAGACAACGACCATCACACGACAATATCATGAACATATCATCGTAAGAACTTCGTGATATTATGAGAATAAATGAATTGGAGAAATTGGTGACAACTGGCAAAATCGAGAGGAAGAGAACAATTGGAGGGCAGAGAAGTAAATACCTGGATGGCTTGGTCAAGACAAGAACACTGAGATAATCCACGACTCTGGAGATCGAGTGAGATGGCAAAACATGACCACCCACGCTTACCGCCATGGCACATGATGATGATTTGTCTTAAAGATGTGTAATTATTCTTTAATTTTTGTACTCTGTCAAAAGCTTTCTTGTAGTATATGAAACAGATATATATATTTTTCGGAACATCTATGTATTTTTCAGTTAACATCCTCAAACAGATTATTGCTTCTCTAGTGGCGCTGTTTTTGCGGAACCCAAATTGATCTTCAGCTTCTACCTCATCTATTTTATTATGAATTCTTTAATGAATGACCTTGAGTAGTATCTTAGTTATATGGTTCATGAAGCTAATAGTTCTGTGCGGCAGACCTGATCAATTATAGAAAGAAATCAACAAGCTAAATACACAGTTCCCTGATGAGTACTCACATATAGATATGGAATGGACAATTTTCATGTCTGCAATGCTTGAAAATAAATGTGAAACCAAGAAAGCAGGCCACGACAAACGATTTAAAACCGTTTCGGTGAACAATAAAGCTACAGATAATATATGCAGAAAGAAGGTAGAGTTCACAAAGCAGATTACATTTGAATCGGTACAAGACTGTTGCGTATAGAATAGCACGACGAAATGCCAAACGAACAGTTAAGGCATCAACTTATGAATCCTGGAGAATATACGGTAAACAGATGGCAACCCTCAGCAAAGTTAACCTAGATAATGTTATAAACACGTCAACAATAAGATAAACAGAAATGCATGTCGCCATAAAAAAACAACAACAAAAGAGGTATACTTTTTTTCAAATACACAACAAACACTAGCAAGGGGTGCAAATACTGTCAAGAACTACTCAAAGAATTTAAATGTTTAGGGATTATGAACACAGAAGGTGGCTAAATAAACAGATAAATCGAAATCAGATGTCAAAAAGCTAGTGTCCTTACATATCAACTATCACCCATACTGAAACATCCAAAAATATTTATGTCAGCTTAACGACAGATAATAAATAGCATATTCAAAACAACCCAATGCTACCAATGTTAAAATTGGACATTATTCAAATCACACTTATGCAAAATCAACACCTGTGAGATGAGTTGCCTGAGAAGAGCTGCAAACCTAACGATTTGAGACCCAGTAAGACATTATGTTATCAGAAAAACAGTAGGATCACTACATTATGCTACATATATTGAAAGGCAGAAGATCAAATGATTCGGCCATCGTATTAGAATGCAATACCATTAACTACAAACATTGGAGCTCGTCAAAAAGATCTTATACTGAGAGCAAGAGGACGCGTGAGAAGAAAATCGATGACGACTTTGAAGACATTGTACAAACACAAGAAATGCCACTATCAAGTGCCACCCATTAGGTGCTGGAAGGTCAACTATTTCTTTCTATGACGCTTGACGACAAAAGTGGATGATGATGATGCTGCTGATGATTACAAGTCCGTGTGTCCGACATCGGCGTGTATTTGTGTAAGGCATTCGTCCTCTAGACATATTCCATCTATGATTGCAATCCACATACTTTCGTCTGTAACGATGGCAAGGTGCCACTCACCATAACGGATTCTGCCTACCTGTAGATAAATTTTAATTCCTTACAAACTTGTCAAAACTCCAAAGGCCACTAGATTTGTATCGTGCACAACATGCACAACAGACCGTCTTATTCAAGATATCGGGAGATTGTGCGATAACAAAATATACCTAGGGGTCTTTGATCAAACCCGGTCCTTTCTGAGCATGAAGCCGAGCACCGCAATCTCTCAGCCACGTATAACCCGTACATGTTTATTCTACATCAGTGAGACTCTCATCTCATCTCAGCCACGTATAACCCGTACATGTTTATTCTACATCAGTGAGACTCTCATCTCATCTCAGCCACGTATAACCCGTACATGTTTATTCTACATCAGTGAGACTCTCATCTCATCTCGTTCCTCTTGTACCTTGCGGTGTCGAGGTGCAGTGCATGACTATTGCTAATTGTGAATCTATTTGTCAAATATGAAACACTGTATATGGCATGTGAAGGTTGGGAACGAACGAACGAACGAACGAACGAACGAACGAACGAAAATCTTTATTTTCAAAGGGTTAAGAATTGGGCACTCAGGCCCGTCTGACATTCTGCCCTTCTTCTCTATTTCCTCTGGGAAGCTGATTGAAACATTTGATTTAAAAGCTACAATAAACACAACCTTACACCCCCCCCCCCCCCCCGCCCCCCCCCCCAAAAAAAAAATAAACATAGATCCTTTACAGTAAAATTCAAAGAAAATTAAAGGTTAAAAAATAAACACAAACCTTTGCTTTATATAACTTCCAGCTTTATTAGGAGGAAAGGTAATAATTTATGGTAATCGCATTGATTTACCTTCGTCCGCAGAATAACAGAAGAAAAAGAGTAAATCGGAGTGATTGTGGCAACAGAAGGGGTTTCAACTTTTATGTTTCATTGGGAACATATTTGCCAGATTTGTTCTACGCAGACGGTTAGCGGGGTAGGAGTATCCCCTATCAAGGGATATGTACGAGAAAGATTCCTCCTTTCCTCCGTTAGTCTACGGGACACCCTTGGGCAAGGCGGAGTACCCGTTTAGCCCCCCACCCCCTTCAGGGTTACGTGAAGCCATGGAAGCAGGTGATGGATGGAGTGTGGGAGCGGCCGACAGATTGATGTTGATTATGATCTGCACTCTGCGACGATAGGCAGATGAATCTTATCAATAGAGACAATGGCTATGGCCACCGACTAGTACAGTCACTGCCCCGAAGGAAAGCAATGGCAAACTACCTTCTGCAAAACTTACCAAGAACCCTTAACAACCATGATGGAAAACTTAATAAGAAAGAGCTGGCGGTGAGACTCCCAGGCCAGGGAGATCAGATAACACTGGGGATGACGGAGTTATTCCTGACGGTGTTACCCATTTCCCATTTGTCAGACTAAGAAGGAGACTAGGAACGTGGAATGTGAGAAGTCTGTATGAGTGAAAGCATAAGATAGTATGTGATGAGATTGAGAGGTTACATATTTAAATTTTAGGAATTAGTGAACATTGCTGGAGTGGCAAGGGACATTTTACAACTGAAAATGGAAGTTTGTTCATATATTCTGGTAGAGGTGTCGGAGGCCAGAGCGGAGTGGCATTTTGTTTAGATAAAATAACTGCATAAGCTTTAATTGGGTATAACTCGGTTAGTGACAGAATCCTCACTGTCAGACTTAAAGGCCATCCAAAAAACACAACTCTCATACAGATTTATCAAATATTCAACAGCAGAGGAAGACGAAATTGAAGATTTTTACAGCACACTGCAAGATCATTACATATGATTGGTCATAATGAGATAGCATTACTAATGGAAGATTTTAATGCAAAAGTGGTACAGGAAGAGCTGAAAATGTGACACGTTTTAGGAAAATTTGGATTGGGAAATAAGAAATGATGCAGGTGACAAATTAATTGCATTTTGCACAGAAAATGAGTTAACTATAGTCAACACACCTTTTAAACAGCACCCAAGAAAACTCTTCACGTGAAGGCCCCGGACAGTACTACCAAAAACCAGATAGATTATATTTTAATACAACGGAAATGGAGATCAAACATAACATCGGCAACAACATTACGAAGTGCAGACTGTGATACAGACCATCAGTTATTAGAAACAGATGTGAAAGTAAAACTCAAACAGTTACCCGAGGACTAAGCCACTTCGTTTTGATCTCACAAAATTACCAGACGCACACAAAGTAGAAGTGAAGAATCGTTTTTAGGTCTTGATGTCTATACAGGAAGAATTGACACCTGATGAATTGGCAGTACAAGCTAGATATATCTTGATAACTGCAGCCAAAAATTTAATTCCGACCAAGAATAAGATACATAAGCCACCGATTGCATCAGACACGTTAGAATTAATAATAACTACGAAGGAAACTGAAACAGAAAGGAGGTGAATCCGATAACAGCAGGATGAAGTATAAATCGTTAACTCGAGCTATAAGAAAGAACACAAGAAAGGACAAAAATCAATATATACAAGATTGCTGTACCAGAATAGAGCAATATCATAATAGTGGAAGAGATTACGAAATGTTCAAAGAAATGAAGCTATTGACAAGAAGAGTTCAATCTCAATTGAATGTTATCTGCGACAAGATGGGAAATACCGTAACAGAATTTAGACAAATTCTAGAAAGATGGCAGGAGTACTGCAGTGGAATGAATGATATGAATGACAGCGAGGATATGAATGAAATACATGAAGCAATGACAGCAGGGAGAGAACCTGAACCCTCATTAGAGGAAATTGCATGGGCAATAAAGAACCTGAAGAATGGTCATTCACCTGGATGTGATGAGATACCAGCTGAACTAATTAAAGCGGGAGAAGAAGAAAGCATACAAAGCTATCACGCATTATGTAAAATGATATGGAAATATGGTATATGGCCAAAAGATTTGAAGCGAACTATCTTCATTCCATTACCAAAAAGGGCAACCTGAAACGTATACCCGGGTTCGAAACACAGCGGTGCTGGTTTTTTCGAAAAAGTTATAGGAGCCGGTCGTTCAGAAAGCAATGGCAAACTACTGAACGTAATATTTGCCCAGGAATCACGAACAGCGAAAATGCTGGGGTTGACTGCTACGTCATGTGAAGGACATGCAACTTAATTTTATAGAACTATTGCCCAGATCAGTCATGCAAGTAAAATTCTACTAAATTTCATAATAGCAAGACCTCGTAAGAAAATGGAAGAAGAAATTAATGTGGTTCAAGCTGGATTTTCACAAGGAAGAAGAACAAGAGATCACATGCTCAACACACGTTTAATAATAGAGAAGTGCAGATAATTTGATGTAAACCTATTCTAATGTTTTGTGGATTGTTCAAAGGCATTTGACTGTGTAAAACATCAGAAACTCTGGGAAATCATAGGAATATGGGTTTTCCATTACATGTAATACAACTAATAAAACTGCTCTATCTAGACCAACAAGCAGCAGTTAGATTAGATGGCGAGACATCATACTGGTTTTACATAAAGTACGGAGTCCGTCAGGGCTGTGTGCTGTCCCCCTGTTTGTTTAACCTGTACGCCGAAAAATATAATGAGAAATGTCAGAGATGATATAAACAAGGAGCTATATGATGCCCTAAATATCGGTGGTCATGACATACCGGAGATTCGGTATGCTGAAGATACAGTATTGCTATCCACAACACAGAATGGTATAGAAAACCTAATAACCTCAACCCAATTGTATAGTGAAAATCACAACTTATATCTTAACATGGCAAAAACAAAGATAATGCACGCGATAAAACTACTATGGAGGAAGAAATATACCGTATGTTAATGAGGAAAACATGGAGGTAGTGGAAAACTTTGAATATCTTGGGTCATTGATTACCAACAATGGTGACATAATAAAAGAAGTTAACAGACGAATAGCTATTGCTCTTTAAAGACTAAAACAACTGACTAAATTGTGGAGAGGAACAGATAGAACTACAAACATCAGGTTTTTAAGAGCCATGCATCTTTCCCATTGCAGCATACGCCTGTGAGACCTGGACACTTACTAAGCAAACTGAACAGCGCATAAATGCCTTTGAACATGAATGTTAGAGATGAGTTCTAAGAATATCTTGGATACAGAAAAGAACAAATGCATCCATACTTCAAGAGCTGAATTTGAAGAAAGTTGGCTATTAAAGAGTATAAAGCAAAAACAATTGAAATATTATTGCCACTTGAAACGTCACGAAAGTTTGGAGAGAACAATAATGGAGGGGTACATGAATGGGAAGAGAGGAAAATGAGGGTCAAAGAGAAGATGAGTGTAAGATGTGGCGGATGATCTCAAAATGGGTGTACCGGACTCGGGACATCTTGCTTATGATCGAGAGGTTTTCCGGAAAGGGGTGGGGGGGGGGGGTTGGGGGTGGGTGGGTTGTTGTTATGGGAGTGATGTTCTGCAACGGACATGCTACAGAATGAATTAATGGAGGCTTCAAATACTAGACGATCAAGTTTTCACTGAATCACAGTGTCACTTTCGACGTAATCGGTCTACCATTGATATGATATTCTCTTGTGACATCTTTAAAAACGATGCAATAAACAGACTCAGTCACTGCTTATTGGTTTCATGGATCTTACAAGGCATTTGATTCGGTCAGTCGTGAGGGTCTGTTCAAGGCACTAAAGAAGATTGGATGCCGGCCAACTCTTCTGTCCATTGTGGAATCGTTCCACACAGGCATGAAAGGTATAGTCAATTTTCACCCCCCCCCCTCTCACCCCCATCAATGCAAAACAGTATCAATGCCTGTATCAATCATTTCCCGTACTGTAATACAAAAGACCTTAAGATCATTTACCCATATGTAATTTTAAAAAAAACGATGCACTTCGGTATTCTATCGCCGTCCATCCTCTTAATCTGTCCTATCCATCTAAGTCTACGAAGACTGAGCATTGAATACACTTCCACAACATCAGATCTTTCCAATCCCTCAGTATGTGTGATCTTATCTTGTAACTTAATACGAAATATTCGTTGGAGATAACGCAAATTAAAGCTATGAAAACGTTTCTCTTGCAGTGTGTGGGCTGACCAGATTTAACGGACATAAAGAAGAGTACTAAGACCACAGGTTTGACAGACCAGGATTTTCATTTTGGCAGTAAGTTTTCTATTCTCCCAGACTCTCTGTGTTATCCTTTTCATCGTTGCTGTCGATCTTTGTTGTTGCTTTAGACAGTTTAGAATATGAAGGATCAGAGATGACAAGTGATTGATGTGGAGTGAAATCTTGAGACGGGAAACAATAAATGGCTGCTTCATCTAAGGATGTGTCGGTTTTACGAAGAGAGTCTCTATGACACGTTATTTCATTTCCTTGAATTGAAATTCCTGTAATAATGAACAAGGTTGAAATATTTCATAAAAAAATATCTCTAATAATTTCCACCTCAACAGAAAAAAACAAAACAAACCATGATTCTAACATCTTCTTCATTCAGTGGCTTGTGCTAAGCAGAAAGTTCCCCTATAGGAGTCTTTCGAAGCTCCCCTCTATCGTAAGCCGCTGCTACTGTCATACGTAAACTGTCTTTCACATACTAAGTACACCTACGGTGTGGTGTTTGACTTCTCCAATATCTCTGCAGGCCTTCGTCCATAATGATCTTTTCCAATGTTCGCGTCTCTTTACATGACCAGGAAGTGTCAATTTCCTGAGCTTCATTAGCTTTAATAACAAAACTTTTACAATTCCCAGTTCTTGATGGATATATCTGTTCGTTATCTTTTCTATCCCGTAAATTTGTAGTATTCGTCTGTAGCACTTCTATCTGATTTGTTGAATATCAACATTTCACACACGCATGTGCCATATGATTTGCTCTTGGTACCCTGATATTTGTTGTTCAATATGCTCCAGTCCATACATCTTTCTACTGCTTTGGGGAATACAGCTTAGTGTTTGTTCGTCTTATAACTACTGGCATCATATTTCAACTGTGGAGATGGAATGACTACATCTGACGCTGAATTCTTTCAGTCCGTGGTTTCTTTGTTTTGTTGTAAAAACAAAAGTTAGTTGAATAAGCACCCGAAAACAACCAAAAAAACAACGTGACATGTGTCACTGGAATTTACAGATAACTGAAATTGCCTGTGTGGCAGTCAGATGTCTTTGGCCTGTGCTGATCAGATGTAAGAAGTACGAATACGCAAGGAAAGATGTTTAGGACACACTGGGGAAAAGATAATCCCATATCACGCGTTGGGTGATGCTGAAAGAGTTGACATATAGAGGAAAGGTAGGATAAGACATGATATCAGGAAATATGTTTGTGTAAACAGAAGTGTCAGGCCTCATTAAAAGACGGCACGTTGAATGGTTTGTGACAACTACTAATAGACAATGATTAACCAAACAGCACATGAAGCAAAAGGGGTGATGTTAGACAAGAGAATTATGCAAAAAGGGGGAGAGGGAAGAAGGGTAGTCCAATCAACACTGAACTCGTGGTACCGACCGCTACATGCTGAGGGAGATACTGATGAGAGGGGTTGTGCAGTGAGGATAATCCGACGACTCACTCACTCACTTACTCACGCACTCACTCACTCACTCACTCACTCACGCACTCACTCACGCACTGACTCACTCACTCACTCAGCCACTTACTCATTCATTGACTGACTGACTGACTCACTCACTCACTCACTCACTCTCCAACTCACCTATCCACTGACTGACTGAGTGCCTCCAGAATTTTAAACAAGCTACTTGTAAATACAAGTGTATAATTGTTACCTTTTGAAAGGGATTTGATTGCTTCAGCCTAATGACATTTCATTTTCATTCTATTTTACAAGTTCTCCTTGGGTAGTATTATCAGTTATGCTATTCTTCATCTACTGCCTGTGGGATCCCAGTGGAGCATAAGCCAAGCCATGTGCAGACTTTGTCATGATTGCTTGGGTATTACAGCTAAGCGTTCTAAAGGGTTAAATACGTAGTACCACTACAACCTTCTTTAGTTGCCTTTTACAACGTGTATGGAAGGTTATGGGTTGCTCAATTTTGTGTCCCTTACAAAAATTAGTTGCACATTCATTATAGCACGTTGCAATCAGCCCCATCATTTATGATTTTTTGTTTGCTAGACTTGTCATGGGTTCCTTGCCTACTTGATCCTAGTGTTTATTTGCTGTTTGTAATTTAC
Source organism: Cepaea nemoralis (assembly GCA_014155875.1). Taxonomy (NCBI): domain Eukaryota; kingdom Metazoa; phylum Mollusca; class Gastropoda; order Stylommatophora; family Helicidae; genus Cepaea; species Cepaea nemoralis. The sequence goes on along the minus strand of JACEFZ010023079.1, from coordinate 96,273 downwards.
TAGGCAATGTTAGTTCTGTAGTTTACCATCGCTTTCTGAACAGTTGACGTCTCATACCATAGAAATCAACGCAAAGCAATCTGCTTCTTTCAAATCGTCCAGGACTTATAGGCTTCACTAAACCAGGGCAATAAATGATGCTACCTGTTTTTAAACCATTACCCGTCTTCCCCCTTTCCCCGTTAAATAACACGCGAAAGTCGGAAGCGATGTCGACTTAAACTGGTGCTAGGAGCGAGTAGGTCAACAAGACATTCGCTTTATCGATAACCAGGTCTGCGAGCCAGTGACCCATCACAAGAACGCCTGTTTGGATAGGAGGCCGAGAGAGGTTATCGTTGTTTGAAGGTTATCAAGTGTTGAAAGGAAACAAAGAGAAAGAGTGACATCGGATAGTGTCTGCAAATGAAGGTCAGGAGGGTGTGGTTAATGGAGCTGGGGATTGATCGATTGTGGTAAGAGAGGAAGCCATGTTTACATAGACAGCCTATCTTGTTCTTATCAGTATGATGAAAACGTGAGCCTGCGAGGTTTTCTCTTTGTTTTCACGACTTTCGATTCCCAGAAGGGATTACGCTTAACAGTATCCGTACAATCTCTTCTGTTGATCAGTTGTCTGCACTTTCCTCTGTTTTGTTTCGAAATCTTGCATTCCCTATTAATTATGTGTCTGTCATCTCGTTTTCTACCTTTTTGCAAAAAGTATTTTCCTTGCTGTTGTTCTGTTATTGTATACTTTCTTATGATAACAACGAAGTGTAATGGCACAGAAGATTGCTTGCCGACACAGTGAATAAGGTTTAATGTATTTTTCTAACCAAATCTATCATGTGATCTATCTATGCATCCTTCTATTACTAGGCACCATGTAAGTTTCAGAAATGTAAAGAACTTGTTGATAGACTTTAAACAGTATAGCTTTGGATTGGTCATAGTACAAGGGAAAGCTAATTGCTGGTGCGCGGAAGTATACTTGTTACAATAGAGAGACGATGTTATCATTTAGATGCGATGCGGTTCGAACCTCAGTGTAGCTACACTATAGATGTCAATGCGTGTATTATCTAGTGAGTCTTTGATCTTTACTTCTGATTTCTGCTTTTATGAAGACGATCTCTACCTGTTAATATACTGCCCATGCTTGATCATAATAGGTACCCGGAGGTCTACAACTGAATATATTGGAGGGCATCCTTCAGGAAAGGAGTATGTTCAAGAAACATTAACGTTGGATAGGCATGCACGGGAATTGCAGTTCAAAATGAATCATTGC